>VKOC01022628.1:0-26613 GCA_009364415.1 Spea multiplicata | reverse complement strand
ACACATATACATATATATATATACACACACACATATACATACATATATATATATATAAACACATATACATACATATATATACACACACACATATACACATATCTATACACACATACATATGCACATACACACACACACATATATACACACATATATACATACATACATATAAATGTTTTCCTACCTTTCCTCTTCTTCTTCTGTCCTGTCCTTCCGGTGCAGTAAAGGAGGTGGGCGTGGCTTCAGTGCTGTGTGCCGGGATCTGACATCAAATCCCGACGCACAGCATCAGTTGCCGCGCGCATAGCAAGGGAGCAGGATCGGAGGTCTGTATGAACAGACCTCCCGCTCCCTTGATTGATTTTAAGCCGGTTGGGTGAGATTTTTGATCTCCCCAACCGAGCTTGCTCCTCCAGCGGCGGACATTAATGTCCATCTCTGGAGGAGTGCCAGCGTCACCCTGCCCGCCCCCCCCCAGCTCCCCGTTAGGTACTGTGCGCACAATGTTAGTACGTGTGCGCTCCCTCAAAAAGTTATGTGCGCGTGCACAAGCGCACAGCTTAGAGGGAACACTGACTATGAGTATTTTATTTTTTTATATTTTCTCTTATCGTAATGTAATGTTATTTCATATTGTCTTTTGGTATTTTTAAACGATGCTTGCCTTCTTATATTCTTATTGTGATTGGTTAGCTTGCCATAAAGACAGAACCACACAACGGCTGGCCCCTACCAGGGCTGCACCCCCCACCCATAACTCCCACACACACACATCTACACGCTCGTTCTAACACCAACACACTCTAACACCATGCTCTCATTCACACTCTTACAAGCTGCTGCGCTACTGATGCAGGATCACGTGGGATAGTATAACGCGGCCATGCTGAGAGCCCTGGCTCCAGCGGTTAACGGGTGTAATGTACCCGACGCACCCAGCACTACGCGGCTCATGGTGACACCTCTACCAGTTCACCTCCCTAGGCAGCTGTCTATTTTGAGTGTACGGGAGGGCCAGCGTGGCTGCACCGCCATACCGTTCAATATTTTAGCATGCGGAGAGTGGAAGTGAAATCAAATATTTTAACTCATGAAAGGCAAATCTTGCTGCGTTACTCCTACACAGAGGTCAGAGGTCACCCTCGATCATGAAGAGTTAATTCAGTGATATTTTCTGACTTTCTTCTCATTGATTTAACTACGCGTCATCTTTTCAGCTCAGGAGAAGCTCGTAGGTTTGGTCCTTCATAAGAAATAATGCCAGATTACCTGTCAATACACAATTTAGTGAATAGGACCCTAAGCCAAAAAGAGCAAAAGACCTGCTAAACTTAACTTCTCCGCGCTCATGCATTCTGCTTTGACACAGACCTCAGCTGACAGACCATGATGTAAACATTTCTACTATTAGGACAGACTAGATGGGCTGAAGGGGTCTTATCTGCCGTCAAATACTATGTTTCTATATTCCATTGTTTCCGTGGTGACTGCCCAACTCTAAGAACTTTTGCCCCAGAACTGCCTTTTATGCAAACGGCCCAATACGTTTGTCCTGAATTTTATTACTTGTTTCCCAGGGTGAATTTTTATTAGACCTGAGGCTTTTAAATAAATATTTTAACCTTCGGACATCATTTTATGCATCATTATGTCATATTCTTCAATTATCTCTCTAATAGACAGCTATGAAAGTCTTCTGATTGACAGACCCGTATCCCAAGAGGTTCTGCGGTAATAATCGTCACGTTTGCGGTACCGGCCTGTGTAATGGGCAAAATGATCTTCACGGGCTAATTAAATGTAACCGTCGGCCGAGGAAATGCTGATTAAGACATTAAGGAGAGGGGGTTTATAGGCTCATCACAGCTGAATCTGCCTACGTGAAGCTCGTACGCAATGTCATCCCAGGCATTAACCCTTTGAATACGCTGGCAAGACCAAAAGACAAAAAAAAAGTGGTCATGATTATTCCGTTATTCATATGATTCCAACTACAAGCAAGAAACACAAAGTAACGATGTACCGGATAGATTAAAAAAAAGAAACGGTCCATAATAAGGAAAATCTGAAAATAAAACTTGCCACCGATATTTCAGTATCATAAAACCGGTTAGTGGGAATTTTTATAAATGTTATTTTAATGGCAGTTTATATACTTTTACCTTTAAAGTTTCAGGGGGCAATTCACAAAGGACAGGGATGTCAGGAGATTGCTCAACGTTCCTTAAAACAAGCTTTATTTGAATATATATATATATATATATACAGTATATAGAATCATACTGTAATGTTATACATAGGGCTTCCTAAAGCCATAGACCATTGAAAACAAAAAAACAGATAAAAAAGGAAAGAAGGCAAATCCTGGTCTCTGACTAAAAAACGCACGTGTTAAGAATTATGACCTTTTAAATTAAGTAGATTTATATAGATTTGAGCTGTCTTTGAGCTGTCTCTTTAGGAGGAACAGTCCCTCTCTCTTCTCCCCCGGGGGGAGTGGGGCATGTAAAGACCCCGCTCCCGCGAGCTTCTCCCGGAGAGTTCCCGGGTATGGTCACTGGGTCTCAAAAACTCTAGCCGCCTAATAACAAAACGTCCATTTTGCCCTTTGAAATGCAACATTTGGTATATTTGGCATATTAGTTCCCGGTTCTAAACATTTTCAGCATTCGCGTACAATTAATGCGTGTTTGTTACATTACAAAACAAGCGCATGTTCCGAAGAGGCTTGCGAAGAGGATACACGGAATCTTTAGAGCGTTTTGGAACCGAGTTCCCCAGTTCCGAGCCGGTCACCTACCCCGAGCTTACAGCGTCTCCTGCATTTCATATTAATTGCCAACTATAAATTTGTGATCCTTTTTGGCAAATCATTTGGGAAAGGGGTCACGGAGCATTTTCCCTTGGCAGGCTAAGAACGACTGGGTGTAGCGACGCGCATGATATAATGCAGGCAGAAAGGACGAGGGAAGGATTCGGCCCGGCGTAAATAATAAACCGTCATATTTTTTGTCACTAAACCAGAAATGGTGTCATAATTCACCGCCGTATCACCTCGCAGCTATTAATTAAGACGAGACTACCCTTTGTGATTGTAGCACTTTGTATGATAGATTGATGTCATCGCGTCCATCATTAAAGTAACAGAGCGCGCTCGTTGGTGCGAACGCAATTCTAATAAAAAATTGGTCTATCATCGAAATGTTATTTAGCAATATTTATTTTGAACACGGCTTCTAAGATGGTGATTGTGAATTTATGATTATGCAAAGGTGTCCTCCGATCGCAGCTGTGCTTACAAACGTATAGTCTCCCAAAACAGGTAAAAAAAGAAAAGTATTTATTATGAAAGTGGACTATATGATAGACTATTAAAATTAAATATTAAAATTAAAAACCTAAACTAGTTTTTCTTATATTCCGGAATTTTCATAATAGTTGCAATGAAAGGAACCCTATTATTTATGTACTGTATAAAAAAATATTATTTTTAACTTTTAATCATAGCCCACTGAACAGTGCAATAGTTTTTGTTTTGACAAAGGCCAAATGGCCCGTCCCAAAGAGGTTGTATAGTTCCACCACACATGTAAATAGGGACTACAACCAAACGGCCCGTTGTCAGGAGAAACAGGTACGGTATTTAGGTAATCAGCCCTGAAAACGAAGTCAAGGAGAAGCCAAAAATCGGTACACAGGTGCAGGAGCCGTTTAGTCGCCAAGGCCAAGGAGGAACCAAAAGGATAAACACAGGCAAGCCGGGTCTGGTACACGAAGGGTCAATAAGTAGCGGAGTCAAAGCAAGCCGGGTCTGGTACACAATAAGCAGAAATAACGAGCACTCAGGCGATAGGTAGGGAAGCACAATAACTGAACAAAGCTCAGTGCTCGGTTTTAAACTTGCCGCTCGGTTATGCCCCGCCTCTCGGGGCGGGACATCCACCGAGCGTGCACTCTGTGTTCCCCTAGTGGGAACAATAAAGTTAGGTAGAGGGCGCGCGCGCGCCCTTAGTGCCGCGGCTGGGAGGAAGGAGAGAAGATGGACGCCGCGGAGATGGACCCCGTACCCGCGGGTAGCGGGTACGCTGCGGCGTATTCTGACCGCTGGACCCTGACACCTGTTTGGCCTCTGTCACCTTGTTCCAAAGAGGTTGTATAGAGGGGCAGTTCCACCACACCTGTAAATAGTCCCCAACCAAGAGCTGGCATCTCCAGCGTACTCGCTGACGGCCGGCAAACATTCTCCGCACCAAATCGGGAACCCTTTACGATCTAGAGAACACTTTGTATGAAACCTGCTGAATCCTGCTGCATAAGGAGACAGGACGGATAAGTTCCAATGCCTTCCGCCCCTTTTCTAAAAGTACAATAGTTTTTTTATATATATTAATTATTTTTTATAAAATAAAAATTGTATCGGTGCCGATTACCAAAAGTCCTAGCAATTTAACATAACTATTTTTCAAAGCCTGGAAGTGATCAGCAACATCTTTTTTAGTGATTTCTTTATGAATGAGTCGTCCCCCTCCCCCAACTTCCCCCTGTCTTCTATGTAAAACCTTAACAGAAGCAAAGCCATGAAGTGAGATTTCCGCTGTGGCTTTATTAGCAAATAAAAGGGGTTTTAATTAAAAAAAAGACTATTTTGCATATTTTCAATATATTATATTACTTTTTTTTTGCTACAAAGCATTTAGACACACATTATATTGTGACCAAAAAGGCATAAACAGACATTGTATCTATATTATATTAATAATATAATAGATTCTTTTTTACAATGTTGTTAAACCCTTATGATAGGGTTAAGCGAGAAACGTCCTTATCCTATTATTCATCCATAAGTGCGCTCATAATCGTATGCAGCTGTTTCTTCTTGAGTGAAAAATAGTGGTTGTTCAGTTGAAGAAAAATAATTTATCGCAACGAGGCCTGAAGGTCACAGTTTGAATATGGCTGAATTTTTTTTTATATAACAATTAAGTGTGCAATGCCTAGCAAAGTCTGCATTTCAATGAAGTGTCTTGCTGATATTATAATCGCAGATAAACGATTTGCTTTCTGCAAGATGAAACCTGCCGCGTTCGGCCGAAAAAATGTAAAGAAAAAGAAAATATGATTTACGGTTTATTTTCCCAGAATTCACGTATTCACGAAAATATATGGTTACAAGTATAGCTATGATCACGCATTCTTAAAAAGATCAGTGTTTGTTATGTTCGGTTGTCATCAGCAATCGGAGACGGGTGAATTATCCTATGAAAACAGATTTATTTCATCCGTCGGAGGACTTTTTATTTTTTAATTTAGGAATGTAAAGCCATGTACATAACGGGGTGTCTGCGTTAGAATAGGATCATACGGATCATATGGATGCGTGAAGAATGAGAAAATGGTATTTTCAGTGGGAAATGCGATAAAACCAGACATTTGCTTACTAAAGATTTGTAGAAAATGTGAAATTGTGGGCCCCGCGCTCCCACCTCTCCAGCATGCATGACCGTGACATTGGTGTAAGTGTGAGATAACATACATGAGGTCTCATGTATACATGGCCCACATGACATTGTTACTGATAAGTCATCCTGGACAGCCCCGCACTCCACCAGGGACAGCCGTGCTCATGCGCAACTATCTGCCATATCTACTTCCTAAATGTATTTTTTAAATTATTTTGTATTATTATTATTATAATGATATTTTCATATATATGTCCCTATATATATATATATATATATATACACACACACCAGTATATATATATATATATATATATATACCGGTACATATACAATAATGTCCCATTTTGTTATTTATTGTGATGCATGTTGAGACTTTTTATATATTTTTTTTCAGCAATTTTTTTTAGTCTATTGGGGGAGACAGTAGCTTTTCTAGGACTATTAATCCTCATACATAAAGCAGACTTATTACTGCGTTCTAAGTCATTTGTAATCAGTCTTTCCTTGGCATATTTAGTGTAAAGATCACTATGTATGTACAGGGTCCTATTTCCGAGGTCCGGGTTCTAAAACTATGTTTGTAAAGATGAAATAGTTTACAAGTAGTCATTTTGTACCTTTCAGGATGGGTTAAGGCAAATCTTTTATTTCAGAATGTAAATGGAACATTTTTCAGGTGCAGCATTCTGCTGAAGCTGCATCTCTTTCATGTCGTGCTGTGAGCAGAATTGAATGAACGTGTGTGAATGAACAATTGTTTGGGATGTTTCCAAACTTGTTCTAACCATTCACTTATAATAGCAGCGATTTCAATTTCTGGGCAGTATTATCAACCTCTTACATAATGTACCAGCAGTAACTTAAGTGTACCCAACTCTTAAAGTGGAATACCTACATTTTTTGGGGGGGGGGTATAGCTGTGTACTCAATGTTAGGTACTTAGGTGAAGCAATGTGATTACTTGACCGCTCCATGTGCTCAGGGTGCTCTTTCTTCTCACTTCCCAAACAGGACAGTGACATCATCTGATGACATCAGATGCCCCTTGCATGAAGTCACTTATCACTAAAGATGAAAGGAAATAGTATATATATATAACTTTTTACCATGAAATGTATTTTACAGGGTTACTCACTAAACATGTCAACATTTTGATAATATACCAAACCAAAAAAATAATTATATATACTGTATATATATATATATATATATATATATATATTTTCTTCTGCACTTGAGCAAAAACAAAGTAATGAAAATAATAATTTACTGACAGTTCTCTATGCTCTAATTGAAAATAATATTTAAGAAAACTTAAATTTCCTTTACAGTAACATAAAAACAGAATTGCTAGCATGTTTTAATTACTTAATATGCAAAAAAAAATCAATTACCATAAATTGGCTGGTGAATTTCTTTGTAATTAATGTTAAAGGCATCATAATGAAATCTGGAGAACGCACAATCAATAAGTAAAAATCTAAGAATTTAATAAAAGCCAGCACTTACTAGGATACTTTCACCTCTAATATCTCTTGCATAATTTAACGAAAGCAGTGAATTTTATCTGACTGGTGTTTTCCGACTAGAAAAGTGTGTTTCTGCTATATTTTACAGCTTTTTAAATAAAAAAATTCAAAAAACCACAAAGAAAATACTGCTCACCTATATCAGTGGCATAAAAGATGTTACACAAGACAATACCCTTTTTGAGGAGTATTCTATGTTTAATTAATAAAAAAAAAACATAAAAGTGAACCCTTTAGGGTTCTATTTCTTTTTTTTAGCACAGACCTCCGTTACAGCTTGGCGACGCCAGATGGCTATTAGGAAAACGAAGACGATGGCCGCACTTTCCACGCACATTGGGGATACGCGATTCTACTCACTGGCTAGCGAGTTTTCTTCATCACAAATCGGCTTTTAATCTATACCAGACCAAAAAAAAACTATTTGCCATTATTCTGTCTAAAATTCTAAAAATTGTATTCTAACTTTGGGCAGCTTCCCAGCTTTTGCCCTACGGCAACTCCCATGATCCCCCGCATACATAACGCTGGCTTAGAACTGTAGGACTTGTAGTTATACAGTAATTGGCCGTCTATTTTTTCGGCGACAGGGAGACATATCATTTTTAAATGATGATACCCTTTAAAATAATGAGATTTCAGTGACTCCTGCCTCTTACTGTATTCCCTGCTCTGGGTATTAGATTTCTGCCGAACAAAATCTTAATAATAATCCTTAATGATTCGGCGGCAGTGGGAAATCATTAGTTTTGTGCTGGACACCATGTTATAGAAAATCATAATTTATTCTTAATTTAGCAGAAGAAAACCCATTAAAAAATCGTATCGGCTTTACTCGTTTTTGTTGCATTATAGGAACAAACTTCTTATTTCCAAATGTAGAACACCTATGATTTATTTTTTTTGGTACAGAGGCATGAGAGGGCCTGTTCCCGTGAGCTTACAATCTATTAGTTGGTTGAGGGAGAAATGAGACAGTAGGTGAGGATTGTTGATTATAGCGCCGGTGATATGGAGAACTCTATGTTAATGGCAGGAGGCCATGATGGGTGGCTTCTTTATGGTGCTGGTTGAGGATATTTGGTGCAAAACGTATATACTTTTCAGAATTGGTGTTTTTTTTAGGTAATGATTAAAACTATTAAGTAGAAGAAACTCTGGCGGAAAAGGGTAGGAAATTCACGAGAATTAGTACAACACGGGAAATATGTGGGAATAACGGTAATAATGGTAAAAGAGAGACGCGAGTCATGGGAAGCAGGAAGAGGGCAGTTTGGAGAGTATTTGGATATGAGAGCAGAGGTACTGGGGGGCAGAGTTGTCAAGGATTCTGTAGGTCAAGGTGGTAAGTCTGAATTTCATTCTGGAGGGTATGGGGAGCCAATGAAGCGACTGACAGTGGGATAGCAGATGAAAAGCAGTGAATTATTATCATAGGAAAGGCAAAAAAACTACTAAATCTGGAATATTTGTTGTATGGATGCTTATTGTTCCAAATTTGGCACTTTGTACTAAAATAGCTCCAGTTTGGCCTTAATATTCATACTTTACTGTTTGACAATTCAGCGAATCTGCCAAATTCTGCCCAAGATAAGGTATGTAACTAAGTGCCTTCACTTGTTATGTCTTTAACATAATTAAACTGTTAAAACTACTCGTAAAAGTGGGCAAAGCCAACATAATTAATCAGCTTCATGTCCCAAAACTCCCTCCTAATCACCCCACCCCCATAGAGGCTGTCTCAGCCAATCAGCAACAATCAGCAACTTTACAATTGGTTAAGATGGCTGAATGCACATAATTATATAGGTTTTTTAGTTACCCAATTCTAAAATTTAGGATTTAAAGAACGTGACAGATCCTATTTAATTAAAAATATATACCCTCCCCAAGATGAAATGCAAATAGTGTGAATGATAACGCAGAAAGCCTGACTAACCGATGAAGAACTAGAAAAGAGAACTTTTTAATAAGAATGTTTGAAGAAAACAAAGGTTTTCGGGGTTTATTTATTTTTTTTAAATGCAATGCTTGTGAAAAGGACATTAAGTGGAAGACTACCGAAAAGCTTGAAAAACAAAGCATTAGAAGAAAGTCTAATAAGGGTGGCCTTTGTAACGACCTCTCGCACTCCTAAGCGCAGTTACCAAAGTCTGTGAAATTAACGCGCTCATAAAAACAGGAAATGTAAAGCAATTTCCTTATTCTAGGTTAAGCTCATAATTGTGGTGCTGCACTCAGGTGCTGTGATACGGAAAAGGTTTTCCAGCTGATTGATTTAACGTAGTTTATGCTTAGTTTTTTCTATATTGCTTGCCTGTGCTGATTCCCAAGTCAATTCAAGACATACTATATGGACAAAAGTATTGGGACACCTGACCATTACTCCAACACGGACTTTGATGACATTCTAAATACATAAATATTAGACTTGTGCATTCGTATTCGGGAGAACATGAAAACGAACACCAATAGTTTTCGCTGTTGAAACTGAATACCGAATAAACTAATATGGCGAAGACGAACAACACAAAGAATCTTCGTGTTCCCCTTCGTTAATATCTCCTAGCTAATCTCCCTGGTCCCTTCCCACTGTCTTTAGCCTACCTTCTCTACGCAGCATTGCAGGGGTTAACGGGATTCCGTAGGATCGTGCCAGGAGTTAAAGGTCAGTACGAGCGACTCTATTGGTCGCCGGCAGGGGCCCCCTCTGGCATCCACCAATGAAGGGCAGCTGCGCTTTTATAAACATGTACTTCAAATGTCGAGACTACAATTCCGCGTGCAAATTCTATCATAATAAATAACCCAATGCGGATCATAACTCAAACCAGCAAGTGTCACCATCCACGGAAGCCGTGGCATTGTCCCAGAGAGTTGCTGACATTTTCTGCCTCGTGGAACCTAAGCAAGCAATTGACTTTGTCTTAGAGAATCCCCTCCACTCTTGGCCATTCTTCTGCATGTGTGACTTGGTTCAATGTCCTGCTAGAGGATCCATGACCTTCAACCCGTACTTGGTTTTCAGACACTGGGTCAGACTTTTTGTTGTAAAATGCCTTGGTAATCTTCTGTTTTTATGACTTTTTATCCGTAGACACATTGACATTTCACCACCTTTGGTTTCTCGCATTCTTTATTTTTTTATATGATTCAGCTTGAAAACACATTTTGTTAAGTTTCATTTGTCGTTTTTTTTCCCCCCACAGTGTATTTTACCGACTATCGTTGTCTGCGCTTCTGAACCTATAATGACCTGACATCTCTTCTAAAAACATTTCAGTAAAACTTGATCTTGAAATTACAATCTGCTTCTAACACTTACCGTGTCACGGCGCACCGATACAAAAGCATCTTCTGAAAGTCACCCGTCGCACTGAAACAGATAGCTCATATTATTGAAAGCTGTTGCTCGTTGATGGAATTGTTGACAGACAGTAAACAAACAAATATTCGCTATAGAGTTCAGAATTGTGACTGAATGTGTTACCTCGCAAAGTTAAAGTTACTGAGAGGGGAAGGGGAGAGGGAGAGTTACTGGAAAGGGAGATGACACAGAAAAGCATCTGTCACTTTTTCTCAATTTTTTATTTAGCATAACATTTTCTAAGTTATTCAAATTGTTTTTTTCCAATTCCAACAAAAAAATCTTCCACTGCTAAACGGTAAAACCACGGCTATTTCATGCAAATGTTCTCTAAGTAAAGATTGTTTTGGGATCTTAACAGTCTGGCCACAGTTCTATGCCTGCACTCTTTTAACCGCATATGAGTGGAAAAAAAGGTTAAAAACATTGGAATTAACCTGGAATCCAGGTCCGGTCTTAGACCAAGGGGCACCTCCGACAAGAATATTCTTTTGCACCCTGCCCCCCATTCTTTTACATTCATCAGGGTTGAACAGTGAAGACGTTATACAAAGTGGCTGTCTGGAGGGGGGCAGGCATTTGTTTAGGCGGTTTATATGTGTGCATTCTGTCAGTCTATCCATTACTATTCTTATTCTGGGCGTAAAGGGTATTTAATGATTCACTCAACCATATATTTAACCCAGAGTCACTATTTAGTATTATTTTAATTTAAACAAATTGATCATGTCTTTCGCTGAGTCCAGCAGCTATGTTGCACACACATTCACGCTTCCCTTACACACGAACATTCTGGCTTACCTTGCCCTTGCAGCCACACACTTCCCTTAGACACACTTGCTCTAACATACAACCACTTTTCAAAACACAACTTCACTCTCTATGCCCTTTTTATCTTTCTTCCTCTTTATCTCTCCCTATCTCTCTCCTTTCTCATTATCTCCCCCCTTTCTCATTATCTTGCCCTCTCTCCCCATCTTTCTTCTTTCTCATTATCTCTCCCCTTTCTCATTATCTTGCCCTTTCTCCCCATCTCTCTTCTTTCCCGTTATCTCTCCCCTTTCTCACTATGTTTTCCTTGATTTTTATCTCTGCTATTCATTTTCTCTCTCCACTTCTCTTTATCTCACCCCTTACCCACTGTCTCTCTCCTTGCTGTTTATCGCTCCTCCTGATTTTCTCCGTATCTCTCCCCTTTTACACTCCGGTCATCTCTTACCTTTCTCCCTCTCTTTTTGTCATCTTAACATGGTGGTTTCGTAGTAGGAACGTGACGTCTGTTTCTACAGACCTTTGCTCCCTCGCAGTGCATGTAGCTTCAGGATATGACATCATAAACCAGTCGCCGGCGCACAGTGCGATGGTGTGCTGAAACAGGCCTCGCATTACCTTTTTTTTTTCCATAGCCCCGGCATCTCCGTGAGATGTGCCTGGGCCGCCTAGTACTAAGACCAGCCTTGCTGGAACCGACCTTTTTAAATAGGGAGAGAGATATAAAAAGAGGTTGAGGGGTGTGGAAAGAAGAAATATTTGTTTTGCCAAAACACAGTTATTTATCCTAATTATTTAATGTATCTATAGGTTTAGTATATTTTTGTTCTATTTGATGGCATATAGTATGTGGTTAAAGATATCTCAGATAAACAATTCAGGGACACCGTCTTGCAGCAGCTATCAGAAATGCTTGTTTTATGAGAAATAGCCATAATTTACTGGTGTTATGTGCAGATGAGATCTGTGGAAACATATTGATCTATTTTTGCTATCAGCAAACATAGGTTGAATTAATCAATGGTGTCCATTATCCATACAACTCACATTTTGATTTTTTTTTTCAAGTATTGTATTGATCTAATCTAAAATTATTCCCAAAGGCTTCCAGGACAATTTCGGGGATAAACATGTTATTGAAATATTTAAGTAGCAGGCGCATTGCTGCGACTTCAAGTGCAAAAGGGTAAAACCAGAACTACCGTATTACCAATGAGGTCATTTTTCCTTGTATATTTTATTGTACTAAACATGGAAAAAGAAAAAAAAAAGACATTTTGTCTTTACGTATTAAATATGGTTTCATAAAGGGAGGTAGTATAGCGTTGAAAAAAATATAGGTGCTATTTTATATTGTTCCCAATATTATTTTATCCTCGGACAGATACATTGCCATTGTGGGCAATCATGATATTTTTCGAGCACAACACTGAGCTGTTTCTTTGTGGCAATGCTAATAAAGTCCTGTTTATCAAATGACGTCCTTTCCTTCATAGACTTTCACGAGCCCGTACATGTACGGGCTCAAAATGCATTGTTTTGAATGGGTTTAGGGACCGCCCATTGTCCTTAAGGGGTTAAAAATCTTTTTTTAAGCATAGCAGGAGTTCTCTTTTAAGATATCTGTGTGATCATGACAGATATTATGATATACTTTTGGTAGAAGATACTAAATGTTATTGTGAAGAAAATATTATTTTTATGATGCATTTATATTATCTTTACAAAATCAGAATATCTGACATGTAAATTGTTAACTGTTTAGAGAAATTGGTGGATGGAAGCTAAGAGCCATGTTGGGATTAACAATTTATGCATCTAAAATGTTCATAAATAATTATTAAATAGGTGATGCCATCGCAGCAGGATTTAGCTATAGAGTACAATGGTGATTTACTAAGATTGTTGAACATACTGTTAGTACAAGTAACATGTGAATTGGTTCTTCAAATGGAATGTTCCATGATACATGCATGAAATGAGGTAATGATGTCATCAGCAAGCTGAACGGTGGGCAAAAGCTGAACTGCAGAATTGAAGGATCCTTTGAGGTTCAAATGTCTTCAAATATCTTTCTTATAATGTCAAAAAAGTTAATTTGAAACCAGATCTGTCCCTTTCCTAAATCCCGTGTTTACACAACCTCCCGTTCTCGGTATCTGCAGGATTATTTCGCCCCAATTAACCTTACTCTTTTTTAATATTTTTTCTCACTGTTGTTGGCTGAATTTCACATTCTACTTTTGATTTCTTAAAGTAAAACAGTTCCCCATATCTACAAATATCTTCTAAAAAAGCCCTAAATATTTCAGGGATGAGTATGAGAGATATTACATTTTGTGACCAAATGACCTTATTATTCTTCATATTCATTCATTCATTCATTCATCATTCATTCACTACATCATAACTCTTATTTCCCACCAATGTTTTAAGTTGCATATAAAGCAGAAATAATCTACTTTATCAACTCCATTTGACAAGAGGCAGTGTTAATGAGCTTGCCTAAAACTTCACTTTTTTATTATTTTTCCATGGCAACGAGTATCATAACTGTCTACAGTTACCAGGCATACATTCTTATACAGCACATAACTAATTCAGAATAAAAGAACAATCTGTTAACCAGGATTTAGGAACCGAAGTCATAATTTAAACTTTTAATGCTAATGTACCTAAACGGTGAAGGAGTTTTCAAAGGTTTCATTGATGCGGAAATAAGTGTGTTTGAAGCTTTTCAATCCTATCTTGCATTCACGTTCTTACAATATGAGTTTTCTACAAGATAGCAGGAGGTCCTATGCCAAGTAAATTTGGGTCTTGCAGGAGATCTTGATATCCCCCGCTTTGTACCTTTTTGCACTAGTTTGGATGTCAAAGGGCAGTTTGTCGCTGAGGATCCAGTATGGGGCGGTGAGATATGTTCCTCATGAATGTTGTAGCCTGATGTCTTCTTCTGTGTGTCACAAAATAGAAATAATGGGAGGAAAGAAAGATGGTAGATAGTAAGGAAGAAGATCGACTAAGCAAACATCAGAGAGTGTATTCCCATACGCTCAAAGAAAAACAAAAACACTGGATAATTGAAACTACTGCGAGTGCTTAAGAAAGTAATAGTAGGGTAAATACATCCATGTTGCTTAAGTAACATCAGGTGGAAAGACTCAGCATATACGGCCAGTTTGTTATATGAATCAAACAAAAAATAACTGTGCTTTACCCTGACCACGGCAGCAAGAAAAGGTGGTAGAGCGTTCGTATTCAACTTTAGTGCTGATGGGATCCAATCTTCTATCCAAGTCAACCTTACATGCGTGCAGATATAGATGTTGTGAGACTGTGAACCCCAGGGAGTTGATTGGCATGGCATCTGGGTACAGCTGCTATGCAGATTATACATATGGGTCCCTGGGGTGGAGCAATTGGAGAGCAGGGTGGGCCAGTGCTCCGTTTCCCCATTCTGTGGAAATTCCATGCCGGGTTTTCCAGGAGGCTAGAAATCTGCAGGATCCGGTCCGGGATTTCTATGAGGCTGACATCAGGCACAGGTGCTGGGCATTAAAAACCCCTGGAGCCGGATGCTCAGGGAGACTGTTGGGGGAAGAGGAAGTTCCCTGAGCTCCCAGGGCAAGGAGAGGCCCTGAAGAAGACAATCCCTGAGCCAAGTGAGGCAATACCTGCCTGGACATTGTGTGTGCTGTCTGGGGGAGGTTTTCCAGAGCCTGGCGTAGCTGGGTCTGGCTGGGAGGGTGAGGTAGTGGGTGATTAGGCCGGTCAGTCCGGACCAGCATAGTGTCAGTTAGAGAGGGCTCCAACTGGGAGCTAGGTTTTCGTTTTATGATTTGGTTTTGGGGTTTAAGCGGTTAAAATAAAGCACTGTTTTGCTACAAACTGGTGCTCCTGACTCTGATTGCCCTAGAGGACTGTGCTTAGGACCCCTAACTGTGATTTTTATGGCCCTCATGCTACAGGGTTTGTCACAATGTGTAGAAGCTGACATAAATAACCAAATCAGAGCTTGATGTAATTATTAACATCAGGTGCGTAAACAAATGCATCATCAAATACCAAATACTCCAAGGACATTTTCATACCTGACTTTCACTTATCCCAGTGGATTACCCTTTGGAGTATGAGTGTTACCTAGTTATGAGGATATGTGGATGAGTGGCTTACTTTTCTCTTTTTATTCTGTTTCCATCTTGGTTTTTATTATCTTTACTTACGTTTCAGGGCAAATATTTTTTTTTGCATAACCACGTGTTTTAAGATAAGGCACTTGGACATACTTAGGCTTGCTCCATTAGTCAGGTTTCCGCTTTCTGTCCACATGAACGGGATTTGGATAACAGATCCTCTTCTCGATTAAAATTCTTTTTACCAAGATGTTGAGCTCGATCTCACACGGGGGCTCTATTTAGTGCTTTCTTTTCTCTATTTCTTGGTCTGGGATGTAAATATGTTCTTCTGTTTTGTGTTTGTTTTGTTGCCATTAAATATGGATTAGCATTTTTGTGGTTGGACGTGCGTCTCTATTTCCTTGTTTGTTTGGTGTATATTGCAGGTTAGAAAGACAGTGTTTTATAGATTTTTGCACCGTTACATTATTCTTAGGCGTATTTTAGTATTACTGTGTGCTGCCTCTTAACATATTGTGATTCAGCATTTTATTTGCCTCTGAAAAGATGTAATTGTTGTTCCTTGGATGTGCCATCCCTATCACGGAATATATGTTTACAATGATCCTTTTCATATGTACAGTAATGATTGAAGAGAATATCAAGGCGAATAAAGGAACTTTTCTTTGTACCCAAAATAAAGATGCTGTCCAAAAAAAATGTTCCCAAGCTTTTTGTTTTTTTTTAGCTATATTTTTGTATTAAATAAACAAACATTGGAAGGCAGCGAGAATTCAAATCACGGTCACAGAGGAGAATAAACTAAAAGCACAGTCTGCTATAAAAAGCAACACTAACAATACTCAATCCCCATAACGTTACCCTAACAGGAATATACAGTCCCTGAAATGTGATCTTCCAAATGAATTGAAATCGAAGCAGTGCGATCTGGTGAAATCTCCTAAAAAATAATTCACAATTTACTTAAACCGGGTAGAAAACAGAGATCAAACTGCTTGCTGTATTCTTTAAAATGTGACAGATAATTGATTTTAGAACATCCCTGGTTTATGACGAGTGGCTGTCCCCGCGCTTACATCAGGGTAGATTCTAGGAAAGGATCATATATCCTGAACTTATATAAGTCAAGTCCTTGCGTCTTTGTGTGCGTGTATCGGCCCATATTGCCATAAGTGTGTTTTATTGTCCTTTATGTGTTTTTACAAAGAAGTAAACGGTATGACTATGGTTATGTTCCCAACCTATCAGTCCTGTCGATGGGGGGGTCTGGATCACCAAAGCAGAAATGGACATCCCTTTAAAACACCATTGACCCAAGTGGTCAGAAAGAGGACAGAGCCACCTAGAGAGCAGTGGAAGCATGGAGGTCAGGAATCAGATGCTCGATACCAAGGACAAAAGAGTAGTCAGACGGTCCAAAGGTCAAGACCGGTTGCTCAGAATCACGGACAGTAGACAGGCACAGGTCCGGCAGGCGGCAAATATCGTAGTCAGGAGTCCAGGAGTCTGGAATAATAGGCAGGCAATCAAAAAGTACAAGATACGCTGAAGACAAGTATGAGTGCCGGGTGTTCACAATGCGCATGCTCCCGCGACGGAGGAGGAAGCCTCCGACAAGGCCTAACAAGTAGGCCAAGAGTATACCGCTGGACCTCCGAAGTTGATGGCCGTGACACAACCTCAGATTAACATACGGTATACAGTTATCTGAATCATGAGAGACTGAGATAACAATCAGGGAACGTTATAATAACACGGAGCAGCAAAGCTATTAAAATGGAGCTACATGACTTCCATTGGCCAAGATGATGCAGCTCTGAATCTTCCATGATCCAACTTGAGATGAGCCAAGTGTGTATCGCCATTTCATCAATATAAAATGAGGAGCGCCTGTATTTTCAATACGCCGCAGACCTTTAGGATAATTATTTTGATACTTCTTTAGAATCAGGATGTGCCTTCAAGATACGTGCATTGCGTTCTAACACCTAAGGGAAGCTTGTTGGGAAATGGCCAAGAGAAATCCTATTCTCAGCTATGCGATACAATGCGATATCGCATGGGGGGGGGGGGATTTTGTTCTACACTCTGATAGAGTTAGTTATAGAAAATGTTAAAATGAACGTATCAATTTTTATCTGCTTCTACAGCATCTTGTTTCAGCTGAACAAATAAATCACACATTCTCAGCAGGTTCTGCCATGTATTGTGATTGAAATGGATTTTGCATTGAAATGGTAAGTTATTCTATACGTCTGGCAAAAAAAGTTAAGTTTTGGCCGTTTGTAGTTTAAAACTATATGTTGTTGAGCCCACGGTAAAACTGATCATTAGGTCAAATTAGGTGCTAACACTTTTAAGAGCATTTGCTTTCAGATATACTCGCTTCTGCTGTCATTAATGTCATATTGTTCCATTTCACACTGTTGCGGTACTTTTCTTAATTGCTTGCTAATGGTAATAAATTACGATGTTTTGGAACAGAGAGCGTTGGACAAATAAATGCTGGAGGGCGCTGAAAGATCTTATTTTTTATTTTATTAAGAGGCTTATTATATGCCTCTGTTATATTGGGATTTTCTCATCAAGATAAAGGACGCATTACCTTTAACCAAAGGCTACAATTAATTTAACCCTTTCCGCACAAGGGATGGGAAATGAAAAGAATGAACTTCTATGCACTTCATACATTCTAATTATAAGCAGAGACATAGGATATATCTTTTTTCTTCCTGTGTGTGGGACTAAACCATTGAACCAATCTATTGACAGTAAAATGTTTGATTACGGGAATTAGCATTCATTATACTCTTTTAATCTTTATACCAGATTGTAGAACACATACTAGAGGTTGGCTGGGTGGCTGGAGGATTGACCCAAACAGAAGTGGGCTGAAAGCCTTTAACGTATCCAAATAAATAACGCCCCTTGGCACTCCTCCACACCTGTCACATCGGACATTGGGAGTCAATGCCTGCTGCCCCGGCTGTAGAAGTAATCAGAACACAAATGGACCAAGAACGATACGGACACGTTTTTCAGTTTGTTTTTGTGTGATTCCAAAAATTTTGTTTCCTGTTCATTCGGGTTCGGCCGAAAATCTGGGGGCTCTGCAGACATAACCCGACCAAAATGGCGACACTTGCGGTGACGTCCTCTCCCCGGATCATCCAATCTGGGAACAGGGTGTCAGCCAAAGTGAAAACTGAGGGCAATATGGTGTGTGTGTGTATATATATATATATATATATATATATATATATATATGTATATATATATATACTAAAGGAACAGTTTAATGCCCCTAACACCTCCACTATAAATGTATTCACTATTCAAGGACCACGCAGCTATCATATGCATAGGATTAAAGCGTATATGATGGCTGGAGTGTCCAAGTGAGCACCCACCTTCCTGTTAATCAACATTTAACCCTTGTGGGTTTTTTTATAACTTTAAAAATGTTTTTAAACTACAGATCAGTCTTTTTTTTCTACCTTTTTTGTAGGCTGCAGGGAAAATGGCCACATACAGATCTTTATGGGGCATTTTTTTTTGGTTATTTCACCTTATTTATCCACATACTAGAACAGCCGTGTTGTTGAGGGCCTTAGGGGCCGGGACTCCTGATCTTACACCATGAGCACAGCTGGCTCAATTAAAACATTTAAATCGGATCCTTTTTTTAATGGAGCCGCCTGTCCAGATATATCCCGAAATCCCATCTGCGGCCTGTTGCTCGGCGCTCCTTTTCTACACAGAAGGTTTAATTACCTTCACATAAGTATTCTGTTTCTTATGAAGCTGTTTAAAGAGCATTAGCATTCTGCGGAGACGTTGTGCAGTAACAGGCCGACAGCGCTTGGTTTGGGTAGAAAAGACAGCTTTTAAGGCAAATCATATACACCTGTGTGATAGTTTGTGTGTTTTTTTGCCACTAAATACATTTTTAGTTGTAGAAGCGGAACATGAAAAGAACAAACACGACGCACGCAGTAGGAGTCTAGTTGCGCTGCTCGAAATGTTACAATTCCATAAAGAACGTTCACTTAAAAAGCGAAGCGGCCTCCGTGACCTTTATATAGTTTTATAAATAAATCTTGTAAAGAAACATCACTTTTCTTCCATACTGTTCCTTCCCACGCATGCCCTCGCTCTTTACATACATTAATGAGGCTCTGGCCAAGGGTCTATTGTTGGGGGGGGGGGGTTGAGCGCCTGTTTACTGGAAACGTCATAACCTAAATATTGAATATTTATCCTAATGTTTCTGGATTATTAACATATAAATATAAACATAGAAATTATTGGCACTATATAAATAAAAGATAATAATAATTAGCCAGAGAGAACAGAGTCTTTAGTGGCAGTTGATACATTTTATTGGGCCAACAAAGAAACAAAGTCAAAAAAATTCACTTTTTTTTTTTCTGGACCTTTGATGTCTCTTCTTCAGAAAGTCCTTATAAATGTATAAATTGTTGTTTAGAACAATAAGAGTTTTCTTTAGATACCATTAGTTTAATAATATCATCTAAGTTCCTATTAAAAAAAAAACTAAATATGGTGAAAATTAGAAAAAAAGCAGTTTTTTCACTTTTCTTTGAAAAAATATTTTACTCAGCTATAAAAGCTAATGAAAAAAAACTGCTAAATAGATTCTTACATTTTTCCTGAGTTTAGAAATACCCAATGTTTTTTGGATAATTAATGCTAAATGATGGTTTATATAATTATTATTTCAAAATAAGGCCCTACTTATATAATACATAATTTGTAGGGAAAACAGTGCAAAATCACAATATATATATATAATAGTATTGCATTAGCATTGTTATTTATGAAGTGAAATAAAAAAAAATTATCAAATTATCAATTTCAAATATTTCTAAAAATATTTGTAATATATTTTGAGCAGCCTGGTACAGTATACCTAAAAAAAACGATTGTTAATTCCCAGCATGATAGGGGTTAAATCAAGGGGGTACAATACTGGGACTGACTTTGTGCCTCTGGAGTAGCTTTTTAGTAAGGAGGTATTAATTGCGTAATAGGGAAAAATAAACAGCTCTTTGTAGAGAAGTACCCTAAATTAGCAAATAACCCAAGTAACATTTCAACCCAAGAGCGCTTTTAAAATGCAGATCATTTTTATACATTACATTTATACATTAATGTAGCATGCAGCGAACAAACTACTGTGCACTTTTAAATCCTTTCCAGAAATAATTCTTAAATATAACTATTGAGGCCACGGAAGATGAAAAGGCTTCTTAAATTTTCTTTGTAGTTTTTACGTTAAGTTATAACTTAAAGGAAAAAATCAAATGACAGATCTGCTAAGGGTTTGTAAAAGTCGAACAGCATCTTTAATTTTTATATTCTAGTTCTAGTGAAGTCACTGTGTCGCTGGGATCTACGCACGTTTTTTTTTTTGTTTTGTTTTTTTTTGTGATCGGTAAGAATTTTTCCCCCAAAATTTGGAAAGACATTTTATGCGACAGACTAGTAGAAATAAAGAAGAGATGCCTAAAAAGTTGATAGTAGTTCTATAGTTTATGACATTGACTGCCATGAAAATTACTAAAATGTGTAAAATCATGCATGCGTAAGTGTATATTTTCTTTTAAATGATACATGCTTGAAACAAGACTAGAAACAAAGATATGGTAGATAGCATATGGAGCAGCAGCATCCTGATTGGTACTTTTCTAACTGTTCTATTAAAGCTCCAATCCCTGCTTGAATACAGGTGACTTCATTCACAATTTCTTTAACATTTTGAGTCTTAAGTAAACAGGGCCAGCACCCGGGCTCATTATGTCTCAAGAGAAAACAAAATACATCTTCTGGGCTCAAAAGATGTAAAGGAGACAGTGAAGCAAACAGCGTGCTGCCAGAAATACAAGCCATGACGGGAACCATTTAACATTTACGGCCTTCAGAGGAAACATATTGGAACATGTGAAGAACCTCATGACTATCCCTTTCCTCCACTATCGCTGACGTATGATACATAAAAATAATGCTTGCAGAGGTTGATTGTTTAGTTACTTGTGCTCAGGTGTTATTAAGGGAGCAGACGGGCGCCTTTTCCAAGAACACCTGTGTCGAGAAGCCTCTCACAATTAGCTTAGTCCTGCCATTATTAATGGATTAATCCGCCAGGCCTGTAAAGCCTTGGACAGCTGAGGCCACTGCAAATCACCGCGGGATTAAGACCAAAATCCCATTATTACATCTTCGGGGAATTTGCGAGTTACCATAGTAACGTGCGAAGGCTGCACACGATCACCTCTGATGATTACTACAGAAGTTACTTTCATTGTACTGATGTAAAGATGTCCGTATTAATAATTCCGTGTCCATTAAAAATTTGTAAAGTTATTGAAGAAATAAATATTTAGGGCTGGATATCTTTTTACGTCTGGTGTAGCACTAGAGTGTATTTAACCCCTTAAAGACCGGCTACTTCTTTTTTTGTACTCTCCGAGGCTGTTTTAACATTTCTGCAGTGCTGAGGTTTCTTTTCTGTCATTTAGTGAATCCACACAATTTATAAATTGTTGTTTTTTTTAGAACAATAAGAGCTTTCTTTGGATACTATTATTTTGATCATATCATCTAATGTCCTATTAAAAAAATAACAAAATATGGTGAAAATTGGAAAAAAGCACTTTTTTCACTTTTATTTGAGAAATATTTTACTCAGCTATAAAAGCTAATGAAAAAAACCTGCTAAATAGATTCATCTGAGTTTAGAAATACCCAATGTTTTTTGTTGCTTTTTTTTCCAAGTTATAGGGCAATAAGTACAAGTAGCGTTTTGCTATTTCAAAACCATATTTTTTCCAAATCTGATCATTCTGCCCCCATGTGCTTTTTGGGACATCTTTGAAGCCGACCAATGCGATCACTTTATCCCCATCAAACCATATATTTTTAAAAACTAGACACCTTGAAGTATTTAAAATGCTGGTATTTTAATCCTTTCCATGCACTAATTCTACCACCAGCCTTTGTCAAACTTGGTGGTAGTCATTTTTTCCCCACAAAAATTGTACTACAGGTATAAATTTACACCTCTGGTATATGTCACTTCCAAACAACACCCCAATATGTGTTTAACAACATCTTCTGAGTACGGTAATGCCACTCACCCATGGGTTTGTTAGATTATTTGGGGGATAAAAGGCCACATTTGGGGAATGCGTAATTCAGTTTTTCAACTTGGAATTTTGACATCTGGTCCATCTGACCTGTGTACTACTTGGGACATCTTTGATGCCGGCTCAGTTTAGGCACCCCGAGGTATTTCAAATGGTAGTAGTTTATCTCTTTCCATGCACTAATTCTACCAGCAGCTCTTGTCAAAGTTTGTGGTAATAATGTTTTGTGTGTGTATATGACGATTGATGCTGAGCTTTAGGGTATGATGTCATATCCTAGCTCTCAATACAGAAGCCACGCGCACCATGAGAGAACATTGAAGCAGGGGTCTGTAGGAATAGACCTCACATTCCCCCCACAGGAATTAAGAAGACAAAAAAGAGGGTGAAAAATAAGAGATGGGAGAGACAGATAAGTGGGAGAGAATGCAAAAGAAGAGAGATGGGGCGAAAGGGGAGCGATAATGAGAAAGTAGAGAGATGTGAAGAAAGGGAAGAGATAATGAATAAGGGGCGAGATAAGGAAAAATGGGAGACACAAAGAGAGAAATGAGAGAGATGGGAGAGATAAAGAGAAAAGGTGTAAGGCACCTACCCTAAACAGCTCCCGGTCGTCCTCTTCTCACTTCCGGCAGAAACGCCGGCACCGCTCGTTGGAACATGAATATTTATGAGGCCGACCGCCGACTGGATTCCACGCGATCACGCCCCGGACGTCGGGGAATGCCCCCCGGGCTATTTAAACCTCTCTTACCGTGTCCTCAGTGCTCAGTTATACTGGTGCTTCCTGTATCTCGTGAGCCCCTCCTGTATTCCAAGTTGCTTATCTCGTTTATTCCGGTATCCGACCCTGGTCTGCTAAACGGTTCTCGTGTACTTCTGGCATCCTGACTCTGGCTATCCTACGACTCTGTGTACCTCTGGCATCCTGACCCTGGCTATCCATACCGACTACGTGTACCTCTGGCTTCCTGACCCCGGCTATCTCAATGGTTCCTGTGTATCTCTGACGTCCCGACCCTGGTCTACTAAACGGCTTCCTTCTGACCACCCGTTCTTACAGTTACACTGCCAAGCGCCCTGTTACCCTCACCAGGCCCCTTGTGCGTGTTCTGTTCTGAGCAAGTGTGTTCCATTCCTGCATTCCGGATTCCTCCTGGTAAGACGAACCTCACAACGGTGTGGCAGAGCCTGTCCTGGGGTGTGTGTCTGGGTGGCGGTGTGGAAAAGCCTGTCCTGGTGTGTGTTTGGTTATCTGTTTCCTTAATTGAAAGTAGGAACTATTTCATTTTTACTTATCCATAGTTAAAATGCCCTCCTGAATTTGTAGTGACTTCAGGGGACAAAACATTCAAGGCCCTGAAATCATTTAGTGGAAAAGTTAAGGTATTTGTGTTATTTACTCTATAAAATTTATTTCAAGGATTAGTCGCACTAAATTGTGGCTTCAGGCTTCTCATGTTGAATCACCAAGTATTATGTATGTGTATGTACATATATGTTTTTTTATAAAAATGGGCTGCTCAGTCCGAGCCTATTTTTTGTCCCAGTCCGGGCCTGGTGGTAACCATTGCAATTATACAGAAAAAAATCCTACCTCAGATCACTTTAAAACTAAACTAATCTTTAGTTGATAATATCTTTAAAAATATCAGCCAAAATATATAATAGGGAAGTGCAAATTACAAAGTACTGTTTGATCCTGTCTTAAAACATATTTTGAGCTTAATGACATCCCTGAAACATCTCCCTTTACTCTGGCATATAGGGGGGTATAAGGCATTTCTGGGGCAGAGTGGCAAAGGGGGTATAAGGCATCTGGGGCAGATGTAGTGGCAAGCCTGGGGGCAGATGTGCATAACAGGGGGGTCAGGTTAGCAAATAAAAGGAAATAAAAACAACATTTTTT
The DNA here is from genome assembly GCA_009364415.1 of Spea multiplicata. Classification (NCBI taxonomy): domain Eukaryota; kingdom Metazoa; phylum Chordata; class Amphibia; order Anura; family Pelobatidae; genus Spea; species Spea multiplicata. The sequence continues at coordinate 2,267 of VKOC01022628.1, read as the reverse complement.
CTCAATCACAGCTTTTATGAATTATGAACAAATAGTTTACATGAATTAATAAAGACATAAAAGTTTCCTACAAGAATCTCGTGAAGAATAATGTGATCACTGTTTTGTTCCACTGAATAAAATCGAACTTTCTCATCTAAAAATGTCTGCAGTAGCACATGTTTTGATTCCATTATGTCTAATGTATTTCATTTATTAGGGCCTTTTAACACTTGTGCTTTCTGGCATTTTAATACAAATAATGTGATAAAACAAATGTTTTACTTATATGTATGGCAAATAGTGTGACTCGGGTATGTATAAGGGGTGCGTGTGGGTACAAGAGCTCGACTGCAAGATAAACTGTATGGGGCTTGTCTCCAAATGTTTCCAGGGCTGCTTTTCATTCCCAGTCTGGCCCTGGTCTTAAAGAAAGATAGAGAAATGAAAGAGTGAGGAGAGAGGATAGTTGGATGAAGGAGAGAGAAGAAATCAAGAAAGTGAGACAAGAGAAGGTTAAAAGAAAGACAGGTACAGCAGGAATTACAAGAAATCAAGATGAGGATGATAAGAGAGGGAGAGAAGAAAGAGAGGCATACGAGAATAGAGAAGAGCGAGTGACAGAAGAACCAAAGAGAGTGGATATTCTTGTCTATAAACTACATTCTAAACTATATGTCTACATATTGTATTTTTATGTATGTTGCAAGTTTTTCTTTTCTTTTCTGATGTATAAACCATGCCAAGCACAAATCATCTATGATATAGGATGTGTGCCCTGTTACTGTTTATCATTTTCATATACTGCAATTTTGGTGTTATGGACTTTAAATACACATTTTAAATATTTTTTTATTACATGTAATATGTGAACAAATGGTTTCCTCATTATCAAAACAAGTCTGTCTGCGATAAATATACTAATGGGCTCCTTCGGGTTTTCCTCCCTGGCCATTTAACTGTGTTTTATTTGTCTTGTTAATAGCATGTCATACTGTATACTATGTTCAGTGAGACTAATTATTTTTTTACTCTAACTCTCATCACTTTATAAATAGCTAGTCAAGTGGGATCTTGTTACAAAATAATCTGCTATTGCAAAGTTGCATAATAAAATCTATAAATATTTGAATGACAAATGAAAACTAAACCTCGAATGTTTGCCCGTTCCTATGTTCTCTTCGGGCGAATATTCGTGGACATTCCTTGTGTTCGTTTTTTCTTCGTTCTTCTAGCAGGGGTTAATACAGGGTTAAGAACACATCGGAGCAGCAGCAGCAGATGCTTTGGCACCATGAAGGTACGTGTGTGCGACTCTATTGGTCGCCAGCAAGGGGCTCGTCTGGCATCAACAAATAAATTGCAGAACTGCATGGCAGGTGAGCCCCCTGCCGAAACGACCAATACAGTCGCACACGCGTACCTTCATGGTGCTATCCGAGGTGTACAATACATACACACACATTTCCCTAAACTGAGGGCCAAGTTCCTCCGAGCAGTTGTCTTGTCTGAGACCTAGACAAACGCTCCGAGGAACTTGGCCTGTGAGAAACGGGGCTTATTTATTTATCATACACACACATCCATAGATGTTTAATAAAAGAATAAAAGAATAGGGATTTTACATTTTTAAATCGATTTTAGACCACTTTTAAATACATGCCTAACATTTGCTACCTATTTACAATGGCATACTTTCCAACAACCCAACTTTTACAGGACAGGACTGAAAAAAGCAGGAAAGTTGGGTCTGTTGGCAGGTATGCGGATGAACTAAAAATAGCTTAGGGTTAATGTATGGTTATGTTTAAGAGTAGTAGCAGTGCACTGGTTTGGTTAAAGATATATTATGTCTAAATAATAATTTAATTAATTTTTAACGGGCCATAAAAAAAAAATTAGCGGGTTTAATTCAATTTTATTATATTTTAAAGTTATATTTATAAAATTATATTTACTTTATTATATTTATTTAATGTTTATAGTGCTACCTACCTAGCTATACATACCTGCATTTGCATACCTAGCTAAATTTGATGGGACAGGACTGGAGGTGGTGGTGGTAGATGGAGCTTGTCCCTCCTAAGTCCCAAAAGGAGGATCCATTTCAAATTTTGTGTTGTGTGTGTAGTGGTTAAAACTAGGGGGGCAGGGAAAATACATTTATTAAGGGAAAATAGGAATAAAAAAAAAATAAAAAAAAAAGGAAAAAAAAATAAAAAAAATTAAAGACAAAAAAAATAGAGGAAGTTTCTCTTCAGTGCTACTGCTGGAAAAGTAAAACTATG
>VKOC01022627.1:0-13662 GCA_009364415.1 Spea multiplicata | reverse complement strand
TATATACACACACACACCAGTTTGTATTTCTCCCCCCCTTTCTCCCCATCTCTTACCTTATCTTCTGTCTTCCATCCAGTTGTGGGAGCCCGAGGGCTGGCACTTCAGACCTCGGCTTCCCTGCTCTCTAATCACTACGCGCCGGCTATTGATGCCGAGCGCCGGGACATGACGTCATCCCTGCGCTCGGCATCAATAGCCGCCGCGTAGTGATTAGAGAGCAGGGAAGCCGAGGTCGAAAGTGCCAGACCTCGGGCTTCCCTGCTCCCTCATCACTACGCGCCGGCAATTGATGCCGGTCGCCGGGACATGACGGCATCCCTGCGCTCGCCATCAATAGCCGGCGCGTAGTGATTAGAGAGATTGGTGGCTTCGTGGGAACCTCCGGCTTGGTAAGTACCCGGCGTATAAGACGACCCCCCACTTTTAAGAAGATTTTTGGGGGTTAAAAAGTCGTCTTATACGCCGGAATATACGGTATATATTATATACAAACATTACAGTAGTACACTACAGCTTCTCCAATCCACCCCACAACAGTACATTTAGTACTTTATTAACTTGCAGTATTGTATAATAATCGTATAAAGACATAATCATTTGGCTAGGATTTGGCTAGGCCTCTTAGTTCTAGTGATGGGAAATGTTAATGTTACAGCATACAAAGACATTTTAGACAATTGTATGCTTTCAACTTAGTGGCACCAGTTGGAGGAAGGCCCTTTCCTGTTTCAACATGACTGCCCCTGAGCACAAAGCAAGTTTTGATGAGTTTGGTATAGAGGAACTCAAGTGGCTTGCACACAGCCCTGACCTTATACCCAATGAACATCTTTTGGATGAGTTGGAATGCCGATTGAGAGCCAGGCGTTCTTGTCCAACTTCAGTGTCTGACCTCACAATTGGTCTTTTGGCTGAATGGACACAAATTTCATCAGATACACTCCAAAATCTTGTGGAGAGCCTACCCAGAAGAGTGGAGGCTGTTATTGCTGCAAAGGGTGTACTTCATATAATGCCCAAGGTATTGGAATGGGATATCCAAACAACATAGGTGAATTGGCCAGGTGTTCACATACTTTTAGTCATATAGTATACACTTGAGCTTTCGAAGGAGGCAGAAAAACATGATCAGTCAGCTGGATGTATCACTACTTCATATTCTTTATTTTATGATAGATATTTTATGAATTGCTCCAGATGTAATAGATGCAATCTACCGGTGCCATAAGAAACATAAAAGTCCCTGTGAAGGCTCTTATGATGATCTTGGCTCATAGTTCTCTGGCCAGCTAGTAAAAATAGCACTTGTCCCATAAAAATATGTATAATGAAGGCAAGTTTTTAACAAAATGAATTACAGATTTCACAGTAAGTGGCAGTAAAGTGGTTAAGGCAACCTCTCAAGTGTGTTTGTTTCCACTAACAAATGGCCACTTATTTATTTAGGCAATGAATGATGGCACATGGTGCTTTTTTCTATCTAGGTTGTTTTATCTACTTCTCTGAAGAGTTCAATCTGTTTTATCATTAGAGACATACCCAAGTACCAATGTACATTGTCCCTATTGCGATACGGTCTGCTCATCTTCTTTGAGTTCCTTCCCATACATACCAACTGTCTCATTTTAAGCAGGACATGGTAAGCAGGTCTGGTTTAGGGAGACAAACTTAAACTCCCACCCATCATAACATGACAACACCCACTCACTCTAACGTCATACACTTACACATACTCCTCTCTCCTTTGCCACTAACCCTAGGCTCACCCTTGACACTCTAATACCATATGCTGACATGCCCACTTATACTAACACCATACACTAACATACACACATCCTATGCTGTACACACATTCATGCTATCATACAGAAACATGCATACACACATACTAATACCATATGCTCACACACACATTCTTCCAACACCATACACTAACATGCACTCACAATAACAGCAGACACTCACAAGTACATACACATACACACACTCACACTCTCCCATCATCAGTGCAGCTTCCCAGATTTTTCCTCCCATCTTTTACCTCTCTGTTGTGGTGCTTCTGTCCTACTATAACCTGGTCATTCCATGACTGCTGGGTGCATCGGCGGCTGGGTGCTGTGCACCTGCGGCACTAACCTTAGTGCACCCCTGCCTGTCTCTAACTGTGTCCCCCAACTCTGACCCCATTCTTCAATGACAATATCCCCCTTTGAATTATGACAAGCCCCACAGCTTAATGCATACTAATAATCCATTTATGTCTTATATTTTGTACAAAGGCTCTAGGATTGTTTAAATAAACTTAGAACTACCAGCACAGAAAATATTTAGTAAGAATTCACAGGCCCATACTGCATACAGGTATGCTGCAACATGCAAGGCTTGTCCATTCTTAATCCTTTTTTCTATGCTTATATTTTCTTGTAACCAACTATTATTTCTGCTGTTGTTTTCATAATTTAATTTACTGATCCAGCTTGTGGTTCAAACTGATTCTAACATTTTCCTAACGATTTAATTTATTGCTCAACGGAAAATTTAAGTTTTGCAGGGCCCTGTTTTTGATGCCCCAGTCGAGGGCAAGACAAGTGTGCCTCGTGTTCTAAAAAATATGCTATACCTCCAATATGCAAGAATAATCACTGTTAGCCACAATGATTGGAATATACAATGGAGGTCTGTGGACTGGCTCTGTTGTCATTTTGTAAATAATCCATGAATAATTATTTATGTTCTTCAACTGCATAGAAAAAAATCCCATAGTCATAAATCTATTGGCTGATGCAACAAACTGAAGATATGGCTGGTCAGAAAAGCATAATGGCTACTCTGAAACCATTTCTGTTGTGGTGCCACCATGATTAGCATTTGTGAGTGTGACACAACCAAATTTATGCCTGTATGTACAAATATCCCTTATTTTCAGAATACTCCATATTTAAAAGGTAGTTTTACTCACAAGACCTACTGAGGGTTATGCTTGCATTTTCAAATAAGAATTGAATGTATTTGGCCATACTTATAGTCTGATTTACTAATTACAAAAGTATTTACTCCTGGCAAGGCAGCCATGCCCATTTGACGCTTCTCAACTATTGACATGCAGTCTTAATCAAAGGGAACCAGTTTTACACACTGAATGAGCAATATGTCTGTCGAGACTTTAAATCAATATGACATCAAAAAGCAGGACAGGATACCCAAGAGTCTTTGTTGGAGGTCCAAAATATCAAATGCCAAACAGTTTAGCTTTTATTCTTCTTATTCCTAAACTTTGCATTTAAAAAAAAGGTTGAAGGCTAATACCCTTTTAGTCTTGGAAAAAAATCTTAGGCAGTAAAACACATAATGAGTGTTTTAGACTTATATGTTATGTTGGGTCAAGACTTTTTTCATTTAGAAACAGCAATTCTTGGACCAACAGCTTCCTTCTATATACACTAGCAGTTGAAATGGTGAGTTAGTAAAACAATACACTAAGATCTTATAACAATATAAAAGATATACAACAAAATCAACTAAAATGATATAATATTACAAATGACAACACTGTTATCTGTAATTGTATAGCACGTTTGGTGAGTTAGTGGTAGGCTGGATATATTTGTGTATATAAAAACTTGTGTTGCCTCAAATTTGGGTGATATCCTTCATATGTGTCCGCATTGTATTAGTAATCACAGTGGGCTGCTCCCCATCGTACATATTTTGGAGACGGGTTACCCCCATCTCACTGAAATTTGACTCACCCCTGGAAGTGTCTTCTGCTCGTGTAGGGCTGTTTGGGCTTTGATCGCAGAGTCTCTGGCACAGTATGTAAGGAAGGCACAGCCTGTAGATTGGACAACACATACATTAGAGTAGAAAAGAGTGTGATAAACCCTTTGCACAAAGTAGTTCAAAACATGGTATCATCCAAAAATATTAAAACAACATCAAAGTAAATTCTAAAAAAATCTCTCATATGTTGTGAAGGCTTCTTATCAGTAAAAGAAAAAAAGGCTAAATATTTCCAACATTTAACATTAATTGATTCTCTTCATTTGCATTTAAAGGGTTTGAAGGAATAAGGGTGATGGTGGTAGTGGTGGGACACTGCAGCATGTGTAAAAGGACAGACTGGGTTTATGTACTGTATTATTTTACATTTCAACCTTTGCAAAAAGGCCTACTCATTGCTCCTTTAAATCCTACTGAACATTTGCCATCAAGAAAGACTGTCTGTCGTGTGCTTTTGTACTATATAGTGTCTCAGGTGTATGTAATGCCAAGATCTAATTGTAATGTCTCTGGGGGTAAATTACTATTATTTAATAGACTGTGCTTCTGTTTGTACTTTACGTTGATTCAATCAGCAGCCTAGAGGATACATTTCAGTTTAATTTTTAATATACAATTTAAATAACTGTTTTATCACACAACATTTTACTAATACACACAGGCCTTTTTATTTTTGTATTTTTCTGCTATCTGCTTACGCTTGAGTTCTGCTGAGTCATTTCTTAACTCTATTAAAAACAAACTAAAAAAAGGTTCAATAGGTTTAATACAAAGGTTTATCCTGTGCTTTGCTTTCTGGCTTCCAAAACATTTTTGAGCATTATCAAGCCCAAAATTCCTTAATATATGCCCATTGTAGATATTTGATAGCCAGCTGTCACTTCAAAATACAGGGTCCTTTTGTGCTGCCCCTATATGGCTGAGGGTTTGGAGAATGGAGGTGGGGGCGGGGGAGGAAAAGGGGATTTTTATCTTTATCACAAGCATCTTCATTGCATAGGAAGAATATGTTTCCATGGAAACAGCTGAAATAACATCTCCTCCAGGTAACAAAAAACCTAAACAAATGAAAAAAATTGGGAGGAAAAAGGGACCATCTACCTTCTCAGATGAATCTCTTTAACCCTTTCTAGAAATGTATGGAGGAAAAAAAACACAAGTATATGCATACACTATCTGCTATGCATAGTTTCAGAGCTCGTTGAACGGAAGGGGGATTTCCCTTACAGCCATAAGCCAGCTGGGGACCTAGAAGGAGGAGGGGTATAGATAAAGAGAGAGAGAGAGAGAATGGGAGGAAGGGACACACTGAGAGATAAAAGGAGATCAAGAAATAAAGGGAGTTGGAGAGAACATTGAGAGTATACAGTTAAGGCGATACAGACATAGGAACAGAGGGTGAGAAGAAATGGAGGAAGAAGGGAACAAAGAACATGATAAGATTAAGGAAACCAATGAGATAGCGAGAGAAGAAATATCTAGCAGGCAGAAAAGGGTAGGACAATGGCAAGAAAGAAACAAACCAAAGGGATGAGAGGGAATGTGGAATGTAGGATGCAAGACACAATACAACTTATATCCATGGAAAAAGGAGGAAAATGTTCTCTGTTTTGGTACCAAAGTAGTATTTTTGAACTTCACACCCACTGCTCTCAACTACCGACATTGTGTTAATTTACCAACTGAGCCATCTCAAAGGCTATAATGCCTAGACAACCAAAATACAATCTACTGTTTTCACCCTTCGATATGCACATCCGGTGATCATCACCATACTTATCTATCGCTAGGTACTACCAGAAATTAGTTTTTCAGCTATCTCACCTGTACAACCCAATGTCCTACTTCCTACTCTTTGAACCCAGTAAACTTGGAGATTCTCTTACTATCCAGAGCTTTGACATTACACATGAGTACACCAAGTATACAAATAAAAATACATTTTTAAAAACAGTATGTGGATTATGCTTTATTAAACATATTTTTTTTCTCTAGCACAATGAACATCTCTACATATTTACAGGCTGTTTCCTTACCTGGGCTCTTCCTTTTTATTCCACCCACTTCCCATCTGTCTACCTGACTGCTTAGTGATAGTCATCTAAAAAGACCTAAACCTTAATATATACAATCCAACATCCTACAGCTACGCTATATGTTTTCAAACCTTTCTTCATACACGCCTAAATCATGTTATTATTTTCCTACTGCTGCATGTAAATATTAAGGCCCCACTCCTAGGCAGAGCACAACATTGCGCACATATAACCCTAAGTCACAATAATGTGTATTGAAACAACAATAAATTGGTTTATAAATGAAACAATGTTAATATAGCTATGTACATATAATGCATTATTCTTCTAAACATAAACAGCTAGGAGAAGGTTGCAAAACTCACATAAAATATCTCGGTAAACCCCTGTCCCCAGCCATACCTTCAACCTCCCTATTTGACTATTTTAAACGTAGGGCTTCATTTTTAGGCCCTGGACTCTAAATTCACAATTTAGGGGACCATAGTTATTATGCACAGCGCCTGTGTAGCCTTGTTGTGTTATGGCCTCCCCACACCGGTGGATTTATATATCTCTAGACCTGCACAAAGATAACAGCTGCCCTTATTTGGGACTCTCATGGTTTACCCTAAAGTTCAGGATATTTACTACAAATTCTGGGAAAAATCAGATTATCAAGATCACACAGTCTTCAGAAGACTCCATATTTTACTGATTTAAAAATATCTTAGCATCCTAGCTGGATTTTCTTTCCCATTGGTATAGCATGGTTAAAATTCCTGTTTGTAATGAAGGTTTTCATCCTAGCACTGAACATAAGTCACAGCATAGCAAAGCACAATTACTATGAAGGGCTCTATACTGCATTAATAATAGCGCCTTCCACATAGCCTTGCACTTAATCCCCAAATGCCTGTGTGATATATCTCCAGACCCAAAGACTAATAATGTCTATCTTCCTTACATATATCCTATATATACCTATACCCATGCTGTATTAGCCACAGTTTAATGCTTTTTTTATAGTAAAACCTCTCCACACCCCACTGGGTAAAACTGCTTTGTGTTCAAATGGCGAACAATTCCTCTTAATTTTAGGAGTCCACTTGAGAGATTGTGGTAGGAATATGAAAAAGGATTGACAGGGTTAAAGTGTTCAAATCCAGAAAGAAAATAATAAAATGCAGAGACATGAATGAGGAGTTACATGCTCAGTGCTGCTGTGACAGGATTAATGCTCCAGAGGCCACTCCTGATAGAAACTGGCTCAAGGGATGAAACAAAATATACAACTTGGATATTATGCCCTAAATAAGGGGTGATCCGATCAAACAGAGGGGTGACAGAAATTGGGTGATTTTTTTAGAATCCAAATTTGGGCTGAAATAATTTTTAAAATTAAATTATACATTCTTGGATTCCCATACAATACATTTCTTAAAAGTAGACATGACAGAGTTATGTAAGGCTATTAAGAGAGAGAGAGGGTTAAGTTGAAGGAGAGAATGAAGACCACGGGGGTCAGAATGGGCCTGAGTGGGCAGTTGACTGGGTGCCGAGCAGGGATAGGCCTTGGGGCATTTTTTGAATGTTGGGGGAGGGGTTAACGGTGGGGCTATTTAAGGGATTGGCGCCACTGGGGTAAGCACCATTTTCTGTCACTTACCATTCCTGTTTGTCCCACCCTCCCTTCTTTTATTGTCTTGTTTGTCTTGGATTGTTTGTTCTGTCACAGTCGTGCGTATGCTTACCAGGTATTCTAAGGGGTTAATGCTGATAGGAGAGCATTGGTGGTGGGAGGTTTTCCTGGCAGGTGGAGCTGGGAACCTCAGGTTTTGGGTTGGGCATCTCGGTATATCCTTCCCTGTGTGTTACCTGGATAACCTGGTAAGCTTGGGGTGGTTTTGCATTTAAATGGTTAATGTTTAACTATGTTAATTTATGTTATTTATGGTTCAGTGTTTTGGGCATTGTCCTGTTAACGCAACCTATTTTGGTTTTAGGTCTGCGTGGCAATGTCCTGCATTTAAATAAAATCGGCTGTGGCCTTTTCTACCCAAATTCATGTTGTCGTGTTTTTATTGGGTGGTGGGGTTATGTGTGCTTTAATGGATGCCTAGCACGGAAGTCGAGGCTACTACAGTCATAGCTTGCCTTAATAAAAAAAGGGAGGCAGTGAAAAAAAGGGTGGGATTGAAGGTGTAAGAAAGGGAAAAGTGTACATGAAGTATACAGTGTCAATGTGTAGCAGAAATAGTTATTTATAACCACATTTATTTTAAATGCTTACAAGCATTGGCCATAAAGGGGTTAAAGCCTAGGCATCCATGTCCCTTCCACCAGGCAACCCTATGTCGATCCCATTGCTCCACAAACACTCCACCCATTACTCCACTTTATGATCCTCCCATGACCACACCTTATTAGAGCAAGGGCGAGCTTAGGGTTAGTGGTGCCTGGGTCTAGTATTTCTTCAGCACCCCCATAACTAACACGCATACATACTAACATGCAAACTACTTATACTAACACTGTACACTTACATACACACACATTACTTTCTCCTGCTCCTCCTCCTCCCCATCTCCCAGGCACCACTAACCCTAGACTCATACTGGGCACTCCCAACACCATAAGCTGACACACACTCACAATAACACCATATGCTGGTACTCACACACACAGACATGCTAACAACAAATACTAACTTACACTTGTGCTAACACCATACACTAACATTCACTTCCACACACTAACACCATACAGTAACAGAAACACACATGCTAACTGCTAACATTATGTGCTCATTTACAGGCATGCTAAGACACTATTACACACACACTATAACACTATATGCTCACTGCATACTGTCATACGCACTAACATTACACTTATACACCTGCACACACTATGCAACAACATACAATAGCACACACTGATTCTAAACATATACGCATGTAGACACATAGACATTTACTCTAACACTACAACACACAGACCCACATTCTACCCTTTAATCCACCTCTCCACTTCATCTCACAAAGACCTGTTTTAAAAGCATTGCTGCCTTTATACCACTGCAGGGTCATGTAATACACATTACGTGACTACTGGGCCCCTGATGGCGGCCCTTCTGACATCTAGCCAATGGCTACTTCACTACCAACATGGCTGTGGTGGCACTCTCACAAACTCGCGAGGCAAAGAACCCTTGACGCCAATAATAATTTTAAGGGTCTTTTAACTGCGTCTGTGATGCATTTCAGTAAGTTAAAAGTAACATTTTACTTAAGAATGCTGAAGAGATCTTCTTTTGGCCATTTCTCACTAATTTGACTTTTCGACTCTTCATGGCACAACCTGTTGTCTTTTTATTTTTTGTTCACAATAAACTAAAAGCTATATTTTAGATTGGTACAATAAACTTAATCCCTCCACCAACCTGGTCTAGCTTTCAAACCTCTTATATGCAAAGCAAGGAAAAGAAAATCTTCTTTAAACGCCAAGATATTAATAACAATAACAAATGACATGAAGCGAAAATCATGATTTATATGATAGAAATGTGTCAACAATATGAAAGAGGGTAGTTTGTAGCACATTTTCAAATTACATTCAGAACTATATGTATGTATTTGTGTATTACACAAATATATGAACAAATAAATATGACATGGGTCCGACATCCAAAAAATATTTTATACTAGTATTGAACATTTCAGCCCATCCTCTAAACATTTATATATACTGATGTATATGGCTTGGGTCAACATGAAAATTATGTCGCTGAGTGCAATGAGAATCAGGAATGCCTTAAAGGGAATTAATAAAAAAGGCATTATTCAAAGAGTTGAACAGTAAAATAAGATAAAAGGGTGAGAAAGAAAAAAAGAAAATGAAATTAATGTGACAAAAAATTAGATCAGTGCTTAATAGTATTCAATAAAAGAAATGAGTCTGTAAAAAACATGTGAGTGTGTAAATATGAAGGTTTTTATAAGGATAGTAGAAACCATTTACAGAAAAAACATGCATTCAATAATCTCTCAGGCCAGCAGCGTAAGAGAGAAATATTTTCAATATGCAAAGGAACTGGGAGGGCAACAGGGGAGAGAAATGATACAAGAAAACGACAAAAGAATGTGAAAACCACCAGTTAGTGTGGAAAAATTGACTTGACAAAATACTACGTATGTAACAGAAAGGAGGGTGGGTGAAACATTGTGAATACGTAACAAAAAATAAACTGTGAAACATGGCGTGTTTGTTTATTATGTGTGTGAAATAAATACAGTATAAATGTGCTATATAAGAAAAATATTTTAAAGAACATTAGTTGTGTAAGCGCTGAACCATGTGCATGTTTAAGAGTTCAAGATTTTTTTGGGGGAAAAAAACTGAAATCAAATGAAGATACCAAAGCAGACATGAATATGTAGGTGTTAGGTAGATAACCGATGATGAAGGTGCATATATTTAAGAATGTGTGATTGTGTTAATGCAGGACTGGAAAGGGCCCTCTTTACCTAATGTAATGGTCTGTCGTAGTCGGTCAATACTAGTGTTGTAGGGTTTTTTGAATGTATGTACTGTAAGAAGTGCTGCGTAAATTCTTGGCACTATATGAATAAAAATGAATAATAATTATAGTAGAAGAGTAGACAGATTGTGTTAAAAGTATTCTACATGGACGATCAAACACAGCAAGTGTGTGTGGTTAAGGATGTACAAGATAATGGGCTAATGAGGGTATAAGAACTGGGAGTCACATAAGCAAGTACATGAAGAATCTAAATAGTAAAAATTGTTATAGGTGAGTACTAAGAAGTACTAAGAAATATAACTAATGTATTACATTAGAATAGATAAAAGTCTCTATGAACCAATGCAGTAAGTGCTGGTGACCCCAAATTGAACATTCCCCTGTAGTTTTATCTCCAGATCTCCTATATTGTCTGCCAACTCCCCTTTCCAAATCTGCTCTTAGATTTCTTCAATCTCCCTAAAATCTTCTACCAGAAAGCTTACTTCTAATGTACCTCTGGGAGATTATATCATGTTCATTACCTTATAATAATACTGAATTTCTTTGCTCTGCTTCATTAGTTATATCCAGTCTGTTACCAAATAATGTTGCCTCATTTCGGATGTGACTATTAACAGGTATCAGACTTTGGCCTGTCACTTAGCATTGCATTGGTTTAGGCTCATTGTTTGCTCGCTAATGTCCTATGTAAGGTAGTGTCCTATCCGTCCTGAGAAGCGCACATGATTCTGTGGCTGGGTTGCAGAAGACAGTGATGTCCTTCAAATGCAATACTCGCTAGGTGTCACCACAACATGACCCTGCTGAACCCAGCATAGCTTCACCTTAACAATAGCCCCATAATTCACCACCTACTCATACAACATATCACAAACATTATAGTCTATTGATCAGCCATGTCACACAATAGGCTCTGCTCATTTCTATCTATCATGTCTCTGCAAGATTAATCTACTTCCCTTGACATCTAATTAACATCTCTTGCTCGTGCTTACCGGACTTCCCTTCGTCAGATTATCAGACTCTCCATTAGATTTCAGACCATCAACTATCCCTCTAAAATTAATTCTCCTGAGGCCCCTGTCTATTTTGTACTTCTTTAAATGTGTATTTTACCTCTGTCAAGCACTGTCGAATACATTGGGAATTCCTAGCTATACTGGCCAAAGCTTTGTCCACCCCTTTCTAGTGGGAACTAAGTGGGGGTGGCAATAGGATGCAGGGATGGGGCTCAACACTCATGCGGTCATGTTCAGCCATCAGTGGGCTGCAAAGTAGATGTAACCAGGAGGGAAGTGGGTGGAGCCAGATGGTATCATCTCTATCTGAAGAGAACAGAACTAGCCCAGAAGCCATGTAATAAGCTTTAAAGCCTTCATGGCTTATGCAGAGAGCTGTCATGTATGGATATAAAGGATAATAATGATAATAATAGAGAGGAAGTGTGAATGAAAATGAGCTAAATAATGAAAAGGAAGCATGTAAGAATTGAAGAACCAAAATGAATGTAGTGGGTGTATATAAGACATTGTGACCATATTAGAGGAAAGGGACAGCGGTGGAGTGATGAATGTGAAAACAAGAGGGGGAAACTAAGGATAGCGAGTGTATAAGAGTAATGGTTAAGAACAGAGGGACTGATAGAAAGGTAGTACATGCATGGGAGTACAAGAGACGCAGACAGCTTGTAAGAGTACAGTCCATAGACAAATAATGGGGAAAGAGAACTGAGTGGTTTAAATTAAAATTTTAAGAATGTGTGTAAGAGATTCTGTAAGAGAGACTGAAATGGGTGTTGTGACTGTGCAAAGGCAGAACATAAAGCTAATAAGCGTTCATAAGGGAAAGAAATAACAATAATAATTATTGTTTTTGTGCAAGCAGAAAAAAATTCTAATTCATTAGTGAGTGTTTAATAGCACAAGGGAGTGAATTGAATGTAACACGTGCAAATAAAGCAACTGAACTAAAGGTAAGGTGAAGAAGTGTGCAAGATTAAAGGGAAATGACAAAGTGACTAGCAAGTATGTAAGAAATACTCGATGAGCGTGTGTAAGAAGAGAAAGATTGTGATTAAAATAGTGACTATAAAAAAACTAAATCAGTTATCGGTCATGCACAAGTAAGGGTTTAATGACATATGAGCAATGCATGTAAAAATCATGATAATTTACTGAATGCAATCATCTTGTATCAGCAAACTGAGCGACTGAAATGCAATGTGTGTTTGTGTAAAAGAGGTTAAAATAGAGGCACTCAATGTGTACAGAACACATTGGGATTAGTGCAGTGTGTAAAATTAGAGACGCAAAAGGACGGAATAAGGGGTAACGTGTGCAAGCTTGGTGTGTGTGTGTCATCAAAGTCACTGGATAAAGTCAACAAGTATGAGATTAAGCAGGACAAGACAACAAGACAATAATAATAAAAATTTGGTTGGTGTGTAAATGCAATGAAAATCTCCATGTATGAGCAGATGGAATACGAGAAAGGGGTGTGTGAAGCCAGAGGCACTGGAATAAATATGGTAGGAGTGGGTGTATAAATACTGAGGATCAAACTGAGATTAGCTCACACACAAATTTAAATCTTATTATACAAAATGTGTGTGTGTGTGTGCTCTCAGTAATGGTATTTTTTTCCACTGCAAGGTGTGGCATGGCTCAAATTTTTACATACATTATAAGTATATGATGTTTTTTATGCTAGAACATCCTAATGGTTGTGGTTGGCAGATTTGTGCCGTTTGTAGCTCCATGGGTTGCACACATAGAAAACCAGTCAGGTGTGTAAAAACATTCAGCTAGAGAGCAGAGGTTGTAGACAAAAATACTAGGTGATAAAGTTCAGTGAAATGGAGATAATGGTAGCTCATGTATACTACTTTGTGGATTTCAATAACCGTACTGAAGTCCAGAGAAGAATGTGTCAAGTATGTGTGAGAAGAGTAAGTGAAGGAACTACACTGTTTAAAAGTAGAGTAATTGTTACAAAATGAGTATGTATGTATAAGAAGAGATGATTTGAACAAAGTAGGGTGGTTGTAATAAATTAACAATGTCAATAGTAATATGAGCATAAGATTTCTGCTACACTGTACCAGAACACTATATTTATATATATATATATATATATCATGTGTGTAAGAGCAGGGATGACAAAGCCACAAATGATATGAACATATTTTCAAAGGAAATTCATAGCATGCATAAACACAGAGGGTTAAAGAGAAGCACAAAAAAGGTGTACAAAAGTAAAAGTAAATATAAAAAAGCAAAAGGACTTCAGTGAAGACAGAACATAAACCAGAGCATA
>VKOC01022626.1:0-12747 GCA_009364415.1 Spea multiplicata | reverse complement strand
GGTGAATTTTAAATTGCAACCCGCACTAGATTGAACCGATTCTATTTCCTTTAATAAATGATGAGACCATGTTTGAATCTAACCGCTGCAGGGTCATGCTTAGATTATTGTCTTGGGACAATGGCTGGCCTTACAACATTGTGATAGTCTTCCAAGTATCTGCTTTGCAATGAGTTGGAGATGTGAATATAATGCTATGGGGACTATGCTTGAGCGGAAACTAGAGAAAAAAATATGGCGATACACCGAGATGACTATAATACTATTATAGAAGATAGTAGGTAAGAAGTTGGAAAAGGAAGTAGGATGATTTGGTGAGAAGTAAAATTACAGATCATGATACTGAGCTAGAGAAGGGAGCCAAGCATACGTGAAGTAAGGTGTTTGAGCTATTACTTTCCAAAACATTGTTTTTTAGCTGCTATAACTGGCTGCACGCTATTACATTAGATTTGGCTTGCAAAAATGGTGATAACTAACACTTATATCAATTTCAGTGGAATATGTTTTCGGTATGGGATTTAATTCTTCTTTCAGTCTTCGATGATTATGTCATTCATATCAATGATCTGGAACCGGTGAACACTTTGTTCAGTTGGATGAGGCCGTGCCAATGTCAGGTGCTTGAAGTTCACAAGGTAAATGTTTACGTAATGGACTTAGTATTTTAGTAACTGCAGGGATATCATAGCTGTGAGTAAAAATTGAGAGCACATCTTTCCTTCTATTTTTTTTAGCAAGTATCTGGAATGCTTAAACCTAGACATGACTTTATATTCTAATTATAGTATAGACATGCACGAGTGATTTATGTGGCTCGCTATCTGTTTTGGGCTAGGATTCATTCTTTAAGAACTGATCGAGAGTACTTTTAACAGATTTGGCGAATTAACGTACGATATAGATATCAAAGCATACATAGTTGTCTACAAAGCCAGGATTCATTCAGAGGATCAAAGGTATACATGCTGTTGTAATCATTTCTTTAAATAACACATCACTTCCATACATCTTTTTGGATATACATACATCACCACATGCTACAAAAAATAAAGTGCCAGGGCTATAAGGAGTGCTGTACCCAGTGTTATCGTTTTGATTGAATGGCTCTGTCAGCAATGCCCTTAGTCCAGATTGAATGTTACCTGCAAAAAAGTGTAATTGTTAGACTTGTGCATTTGAATTTATTTTAAACTAAATTTGGCAATTTTGGTTGTTTGAACCTCAGGTAAGGAGGACGGGCCCCGACATAACAAACCAAAACAAATGGCAAAATCTCTGAAACTTTAAGAGTCGTTAATTTGTTTGCCACATTTTGTAACATTATAACCCATTTTGGTGCTCTTTTATAAGGTAAGGAGACAGTGTGTAAGTGACTATAAGTGGCTGATAGACATAGCCCAAAAAGGCTAGACGGAGGGTCTCATTGATGGTTTTGACTATGAATAATGGGTCCAATAACCAGTGGAGTTTTTTCTTTGCTTTTTTTTTTTAACCGGCCAATCAGCGTTTACAAACCGGAGGGACAAGCATTGACATATTAGTGTTCTGACACCATTTGAAGTTCTCAGTAGCAGTCTTAGATTGATTGGTGGCAAATTAGGCAACTACAGTCGATTTGGAAATGGAATGATTCCAGTTTTTGTGGGTTGGGCAGGCGAGTATGAAAACGTAGACAGATGATCCCTAGTATATCAGTCTCAAGTAGGCTGAAGCCTTCTTGCATGGATGTGTCTGTCTACCCTTGCCTGCCATGTGCCTGCTGCGGGAATAATTCTTTAAAAATTCTTTCTTAATTTGGGGGGAAATTTAGGGTCCTGGCAAAAGCATTGCATATTATGTTTAGGTTAGGTCGCCATATGGAAACAATGTTCAGGCTGTCATTTTCCATGTATTGATGCATGGAATTCCTCTCATTGTTGTCATTAATCAGTACTGGGTAAGGTTTATCGGCAGGTAGGCAAATCTGTGCCATGCCAAAAGAAAGACAATGATGTTTCACTATATTGTATTTCAACAAACCAATCAATATACTTTACATACACAACCTTCATAAAAGTCTCTCTCTCTTTCATTTTACATATCATATTTTAATTAGATGAATATATGTCTTATTATAATAGTATTTACAGTTAAAGTCAATTACCCAATACAAAATGTGTTTATTATAAAGAACATTTTATCATAACACCTTATATGAACCACACATTAACTTAAACAACCTAAAACATTAAAATATGACAAGGTTTGATATTATTGGTCTGCATTATGTGTCTCCCTGCCAGTGTCTTCCCAATGCCCTACTAGTACTGATGCTACTGCTTTATCTCCATCCTTCTCCAAGGGATCAGTGTCTATAAACGGTCTAAATGGTCCATGTGTGTATCCATTTGTGTACTGCTGCTGTTGCTGGTGGTCCTGCATTTTTCCTCATCCTTGAGATGGTGCTGCTGTAAGTGGAAGGTGACCTCCCCCTTTGGGAAACGTCTCCGAATGTCATTTCCTAACCAAAAAAGACCTCTGAATTTTGTCTGAACCAAAAAACAAAAGAAACATAAATTGTGATTTTACTTGTCATACACAAGTCTAGTAATTGTTATTATTTACCTTTCCTTATCAGGGCAAAATGTATGAATTTATGTACGTATGAATTTTGCCAACTCTGCAAATTCATTTTTATTCATTTTCCTTGTCTCTTACCTTACCACTTCACCGGAAGTTGTATATGCGTATTGCGTAGATGTCCCCCGCCGGCCCCGCAAGACACCCGGGAGTCTGCTCTGGTAAGTCTTGGGGGCAGAGGTAAAATGCATCTTGCGGACGTTCACCGGCTGCGGCGATGTGCGTAAACAACCTCCGCTGCCGGCACGCTGTGCACGATGTGCTTTAACAATCTCCCTTGCCGGGACTCCCCCCGTGGGAATCCCCGGCAAGGGAGATTGTTAAAGCACACCGAGCAGACGTGCCGGCCACGGAGGTTGTTTACGCGCATCGCCACTGCCGGTGAACGTCTGCGCAATGCGCTTAGGTAATCTCCCGTGCCGGCACTCCCCCGTGGAAAGTGCCGGCAGTAGAGGCTGTCTGAGCGTATCGGAGAGTAGGATGCAGGTCCCTGCACCGCTGCGGGGGATCTGTATCCTAACCCTTATGTACTCTTGGTGCTACTAAATTCCCAGGACCAATAACATTAGGGCATCATCTCTACAATCCTTGATTGAATTATATGGGATGTGTAATCAATCATCTCACAGCAAAGACTCTTA
This sequence comes from Spea multiplicata, assembly GCA_009364415.1. Lineage (NCBI taxonomy): Eukaryota > Metazoa > Chordata > Amphibia > Anura > Pelobatidae > Spea > Spea multiplicata. The sequence goes on along the minus strand of VKOC01022626.1, from coordinate 9,484 downwards.
ATTTTGGATCTTTTTTCCTATGGGAGATCCTTCTGTCCACAGTATACACTTTGTATAACTATTTTTGTATTTGTATTTATGCTTGAACGTGCATTGTTTGCAATCTACTGTATACTTATCTGGGACTACTAGAAACTTTTTAGTTATATTACATTCCAAATCGCTGACATATTGTTTGTCCTGCATTTGGTGTTGTGCCAAAACATTTGACATGTTTGGATTACATCACAGATTTTAGGCGATATGGGAGACTAGACTTTTAATGTATACCTTTTTTTTCATTGATTGTTTTTTCATTGTTCACATGTTCTACTAAATATCCTTTGCATAGTACCGTGGAGCTATCCTAATTAATTAAAAAGTTTTAAAAAAAAAAGTGTTTTAGGAGGGGCGATTGGTTTTCAATCATCTACACATCTCTCTCACTGGATACGAAAAAAGTACTTGTGTTACACGTGCAACACATTAAGAATGCTAAAGATTCTCTTTGAAATGACTATTTTGATTCTAGTGGAACATATTTGTAATACATATCTAATAAGCAGAAAGACCACAAGTTTTTTTTTTTTTTTTAAAAAGGCATTTTATAATACACTGACCCCTGGGTAGTTTATACAAAGAACAATAGAAACTCTTTATGAACTGTTTCTTGACTATAAATACTTAAACATACAATTTCCCAATTTTAAAATAGTTTGTGCATGGAATTAACTGGCACATAATACCTGGCTCAGATAAAAAGGGTATACATTATTATGACTTAGTCAAGATAACTGATGTGGTTTGGCAATCAAAGGAGCAATCATAAAATTGACTGTGCTGATTCCATGGCAAAGAAAATGTTCACACGCTCTTATCAGCAATGTATTAGTCTGTAAAATCCTTCTTCTAAGCATCATTAAAAAACCTTGAGGTGACTGTAGAGAGAAAGCGTAGATGGGTTTAACCTAATCTTTCACCATCTCTCCAGTTGTAATGTACAACTGTAATATTTGTACAGGGCTGTAGCAATTTTGTTTATGCTATGGAGCAGTGTTGGCTTTTAATATTTAATACTTAAGTTGTATGCCATTATGCAGCATCGGCGGGCGACAAACACCCATCCAAGAGAAACCAAGGGTTTACAGGGCCATAAGAAATAGCCTAAAGGGCATATGCTCCACTGGGCAGCAATGCCATTGATGTAGAATCATGGCTAGCAAGCAAGCTGTACACACGTACACCTGTTTGAAACCTTCATAGAAAGGAAAAAAGAACATTTTGCATGCCAAACCTTAGCTAAGACATTATGATGACTCCATCAGAAATCTACATAATCATCTTATACATTTACATATATGTAACTGTAAAGTACCTTTATCCAAAAAAAACCCAGGAAGATCAGAAACAGAGTTTATATTTTTTCTGTATAATTTAACTTTTGATACTAGTATCTCCTAAATGTATGTTGTTCCACCCATTAAGAGTAAATGCACCCCTACTTTGCTCTATTTTATGTCATACATGCATATTTTTTTGATAGATAAGAATAATAAGGGCAGTCATTGTGCATTATATATGTATATATATATATAGTATACATTTGAAAACAATTTATTTTTATATTATCACAAATACTATAAGGCTACAAGCCATTGTGGCAAACAATTAATTTGTCCTACCAATAACTGTATAAAATGCTGTATCATTATTATTTCTGCTAGCGTTACATTTTTTGTTTTGTAGAAAAAAAATCTAAGAAAATTAGAAACCAATGTTTGCCTTCATTTCTTCATGTTCCATGTACCAATTACTCCTGGGGACAAACGTAACCATGTTTGCTGGATTTCATGCTTGTCTGGACAATTTCATTCAGGCTTAGCAAGTTCTATCCACAATAAAGTAGTTGGTTATTTAGCTGAACCTTGTCCCGTTTAAACATAATTTGGACTAAGAAATGGCAGATGTGTTCCAATAAGTACATCTTCTGTACTTTTTAAAATGGTTAAACTGTGTTTAACAGTATTAAGTGTAATGAATATATTTTTATTATTTGCTTGCTTTGCAGTTTTCTTAAATTTCAATTTAGCATATTCATTATTTAGCAACCCACAGGGTTAATTGTGAGCGCAGCAATGGCATTGGCTTTATAACAGTCCAACATTCTGTCAATTCTTTCTTCTTCAACACAATCCCTAGCCCCTGGAAATTCTCATTTCTATCCTTGATTGTAAAAAAGATGAGTGCCTTTTAATCTGTATTATTCACATGCTTTTGTATTTGTTCCCATGTACCAGATAGTCATCTGGAATCATTCACAAGCTTGGAGATTTGTATCTGTTCTATGGTATATAGAGAGGATGAAGCATTAACCTTTAGTGTTCTGCTATTCTTAATTCTTCTTGTAATGCTTAATAGCAGTTTAAAACCTTAAGACAACTACGTCCATTAAAGTGTTCTAGTCGAATTATTTACCAAGTGACAAAAACAGCAATATTTACTTGCGGCATTCGAATATTATATTATTATAGTAAGTGGTGGCGCTACCATATGAGTATAGTAAGAAGCTGCCTAGGACCCCCCACGTAGACAGAGGGCCCCCTAGCAGCCATTGCCACTATTGTATGAGTAGCACCACATGCACTGCTATTTGTTACTGTTCTTCAGCAACAATCCATATCGTCCAACAGCTGTATAATCCATACCTATTCCTCAAGCCCTTCCACTCCCCAGACACCCAAGCCAGTGTAATGTTGACTTACTGTAACTGCCGCAGCTGCCCCTACTGCCCATACCTACAAAAGGGAAAACCTGTAGCAAGGCGCTGATCCTTAAGCATTAGTTGGCATAGGGAGCCAACAGGTTGTGCTACTTTGACGTTTTTTTAAAAAAAAAGACATCTTGAAATAGGAAATGAACATTCATTTATTGTAAACTTGCACGGGCAGGGTTAACTCCTTCTTTTGTACCAGTTTGCTTTTTTTGAAAGAAGATTTTACTCAAATCGTTTCAGTCCTTTACTACGATTTGCTTTACATATATAGCAACTAACCTAAGACATAGAGACTTTGGTGTTTGTTAAGTGTAATGGTAATAACTATTACCTACTGTCCAACAATTAGGTTTATATGTTTTTTTAAGTATCTTTTAATCATATTGAGCTGTTTTGTATATAACCTTGTTTAGTATGTATCTCTATAAAAATGTAATAGGACAAAATCTATATCACAATAATAACAGGGTTTGTTGCTCGATATGTTATAAAATATATAGTTTTTAGATATGGGGGCTTAATCTTAATGTTTTGCTTAGGCCCCCTAAAAATGGGCTACAATAAATATGTTTAAATACTTTTTAAGGAATAAACCCAAGCCTAGCCTAGTATTATATATGTAAAGCCATAGTATTTGTCATTATTATTTTTTTCAGTGAATTATTATTTTTTTTTTTTTGTCAATTCTCCGTTTATTGAAACATGCACATCAATAAAACGCAATGAGAAAACAGACGCATAGTACACTGTGCAAAGACATACAAGATAAATGTAAAGTAACACAGCGTGGACGATCCACAGTTACATACACAGGGTACTAATACAAAAGCGTTGAAGGATCGCTCGAGCATCGCATACCAGAGTCACGCATGGACCGACAGTATACGAGAGGCACAGGAAAAAATCAGGAGAATAAGGAGCGACAATAAAAACCATTACAATGTATGGAACATCCAACACATAACAGTGAACAGAAAGAGACCCTGGATCTCACCACCCATAAAAACTGCAGAGAGAAGTCTAACATCATATAGCCTAGCCAGGCAAGGATAACAAAGGTCGTAAAGCAAGAAGGACCGGCGCATTCGTGGAGGCTACACAAGGCCAATGGCCATGGGACGTGGCGAGGACATAAAGGATAACCAAGGATACCATTTGAGGCCGTGTTTGTACTCTCTCCCCTGCGAAGCCGCTACCAGCTCCTCCATCTGATAAATGAAATTAACCCTGGAGATCCAGGCATCGATAGGAGGGGAACCCGGCCTCTTCCAAAACCTGGGGATTACAGACTTCGCAGCCTGAATCAGGTGAATAGTGAGAGACCTTTTATAGGAGCCAAAGGAAACCTGGGTATGGAGAAATAACAGGGATTGGGGCGACGCAACAAAATCTGGGTCAGACACCTCAACAATCACCCTAGAAACAGCCTCCCAGAACGGCCGAATGTCCCCACACTCCCACCACAGGTGAAGAAAGGAACCCTCTGCCACCGCACACCTCCAACATAGGGGAGAGACCTGAGGTAGGTAATGGTGTAGTTCCAGGGGCACCTTGTACCAACGGGACAATAGCTTAAAGGCAGATTCCTGGACCCTAGAGGAGAGGACACCTTTATGGATAAGCAAAAAGATCTTGTCCCAGTCATCATCAGTAAACTGGACAGAGAGGTCCCTCTCCCATAGGCAGAGATAGTACGGCTTCGAGGTGCAGTGCGCGTCTACCACCAGTGCATATAAGTGGGAAAGCAGATGCGCCGGCTCTGTGGGGAGGACGCACAGCTGCTCGAAATTGGACAAGTCCCTGGTAAGTGAGGTGTCAGGAAGGAGAGAGGAAATAAAATGTTTCAGGCGGTGGTGCAAGAACATGGACCGGAAAGGGGGGGGAGCCTGGTCCACCAGAGCCGTGATGGGCCTAAACTCACAGCCCTGCAGGAGATGACAGACTCGAACAACGTCCGTCGCCAGCCGAGGAAAAGAACCAGCCAAACCACGACGGAGGTCGAGGGGGAGAAGTGGGTTGTGTGTGAGAGGAAGGAGGGGGCAAGGAGCAGAGGTGAGTAGCCGACGGCGGGAAAGGCGACCTATAACGCGCAACGTGGCCGAGATCGTGGGGTGCGAGGGCACCAGTAAGCGACGAAAACGGTCCGGTAACCATGGAACCACCGAAATATGATGCGCTAGAAACGAATCCTCCAAAGGTAGCCACAGCTTCGGAACCCCCAGGGACCACTCCACAACACGGCGCAGATGAGACGCCAACCAGTACCACTCCACATTAGGGACCCCCAAACCCCCCCGGAGCTTGGGCCGGACCAGATACAGAAACGCGAGCCGAGGAGAGCGGTCCCCCCAAATGAATTTGCGAAACACCCTATGACAGGCCTTGAAATACGTTTTGGGGAGGAAGATGGGCAAACACTGCAAAAGGTATAGAAACCTGGGGAGGATATTCATTTTAATTACCCCTATGCGACCGAACCAGGATATGTGTGGGACAGCCCACCTACGAAGATCGTCGCGAACCACGGAGAGCAGGGGATCAAAATTCAAGGACTTAAGTTGTGAAAGGTCCGCCGAAATCCAGAGACCCAGGTACTTGATGGCCTCATTCTGCCAGCGAAAGGGAAAGGACCGTGCCAGAGCATCTTGAATAGACGGGGGTAGATTAATACCTAAAAGTTCCGATTTTCGCAAGTTAATAACATAGTTAGAAAGGCCCGAGAAGATCTGGAGCTCCTCAATAACGTGCGGGAGGGAGGTGGAGGGCTGCGTGACCATGCAAAGCAAATCATCAGCATAAATGGCAAGCTTATGCGTATGGTCAGCAACGCGGATGCCAGAGATGTCATTGCGACCCCGAAGAGCAGAGGCAAGGGGCTCCATAACCAGGACAAACAGCAACGGGGAAAGGGGACAGCCCTGACGGGTCCCATTGTGAATGTGGAAACATGAGGACAAAATGCCATTCACCTTAACTTGTGCAGAGGGATTGGAATATAGGGCACTAACAAGGTTGAAAAATTGACCCCGAAGACCAATTGAGGACAACGTCTGAAACATAAAGGGTCAGGCCACCCTGTCAAACGCCTTCTCGGCGTCCAGGGACAGCAAAACCAGCGGAGTGTCGTGGCGGGTCGCATGCGCAATCAGATTGAGCACCCTGATAGTATTATCCCTGGCCTCCCTCCCAGGAACAAACCCAACCTGGTCCCTATGGACCAGGGTGGGAACGTAAGGGGAGAGACGCATCGCCATCACCTTAGCCAGGAGTTTAAGATCCGTATTGATCAAGGAAATGGGACGATAGTTAGAACAAAGATCCGCATCCCTCCCAGGCTTGGGAATAACCACTATATGAGCCAAATTGGTCTGGGGATCCAGCGGCTGACCCTCCGCTAGAGAGTTGAAGAATTTAGTCATGTGAGGGCCCAACACTGGAAAGAAACGACTGTAATAACCAGTGGTCAAGCCATCTGGGCCCGGACTCTTACCCTTTGGAGAAGCCTTCAGAGCAAGGCTAATCTCCTCACTAGAAATCGGAGAGTTCAGGGACTCAATGACGGAGTCCTCCAAACGTTGAGGGAAATGTTTAGCCAGGTAATCCTGAATAGAGGGGCGGGAATGCGGATCTGAGGGGGTCGCGGGGGGCAAATTGTAAAGAGCCGAATAAAACTCATGAAAACAATGAGCAATCTCCGAAGACTCATAACACAGGGTGCCCCTACCGTTCCTGATTCTGGGAATGTAAGAAGCGGAAGACTGCGCCCGAAGGGCCCGAGCCAAAAGCTTCCCCGGCTTGTCACCCAATTCATAGAAGTGCTTTCTGGCCAGCAGGAAAGAGCGTTTCGTTCTATCGTCCAGTAGGGAGGCCAGTCGTGAGCGAAGAGTATGAAGTTGTGGGAGAAGGTCAGGGGACAAAGAGGCCTTGTGAGATTGCTCCAACCTATGTATCTGATTAGTCAACGACAAAACCTCGGCCAACCGCAGCTTCTTGAGGGTGGCCCCCAACTGTATAAGGTGGCCCCTCATGACGGCCTTATGGGCCTCCCAGACGTAGGAAAGGGAATACTATCCGTAACATTGTCAGTAAAATAATGCTTAAGATGGTCGGAGAGGTCTGATAAATGCGTGGGGTTATCTAAAAGATTCTCATTTAACCTCCAGGTCCAGGGCTTAAAGCGCGGTCGCGACAACGAGAGCGTGACATGAATCGGGGCATGGTCCCTAAAAGAGCAAATGTCAATACGAGATGAGCGAAGGTGCAAAAGGTGATGGTGCGAGAGAAATAACATGTCAATACGTGTATACCTGTTGTGAGGAGGGGAGAAAAATGTGTAGTCCCTATCAGAGGGATGCTGAGACCTCCAGACATCCACCAACTGATTTAAATGGAGAGCACGGCGAACTTTTTTAATATGCCTAAAAGGGATGTGAGAGAATTGGGCAGAGGAGTCCTTGAGGGGGTCTAAAATCATATTGAAGTCTCCCCCAAAAAGGGACAAGCCCTCCTGGAAGTCACCCAACTTCGATAGAATGTTACACAGAAAGGCCGGTTGGTTGCGATTCGGCGAGTATATATTAGCCAACGTAACCTTTTGCTTGCCAATAAAGCCTTTAACAAAGAGGGCTCTGCCCTCCGAGTCTCTCCATACGTCTAGGGGCTGAAAGGAGAGGAGTTTGTGAAGAACAATGGCAACCCCTTTAGTTTTAGAATCCGGCGAACTAGAAAAGAACACCTGGGAGAAACGCCGATCAGTAAGTTTAAATTCTTTAGTGGATATGAAATGGGTCTCTTGAAGAAACGCAATATGGGAACGAAAGGAGTGTAGAGCATGTAATAATTTCGACCTTTGCTGCGGCTTATTAAGGCCCCTCACATTAAGTGAGGTGATTTTAATGCAATCAGGGATAGACATCGATACTAGTTAGCGCAGGATATTCAATGTAATATAAAACAACCTGGCGGTGAGATAACAGGGAAAAGAACAAAAACCAAAAAAAAACCCGAACAAGAACAGAAAGAGCCCAAGGTATGCCCAGGGAAAGCAACCAAAGACTCCGGATGCCTAGGCATCAAATAGTGAGCCCAAGGACCTAACGGTAGGTCATGAACTGATACTCCACCTCCCAAAGGAAGGGGAGCAGGTTGGCTCCGCGGGGGGAACGAGAGGAAAACACCTGACATATCGGGTGAGGCAGGAGCCAGGTGAAGCAACCTGGCCCAGCACGGGTCGCATGGGAGCCGGCAGGGCCCCCAGCACATCAGAAAGGGTCGAGCATACAAGTAGAACCACACAACACGCAAGAGCAAGGCTCCCCCGAAACCTCCCCACACCCAAAACCTGAACAGCGCAGCATCAGTGCGTCGATCGGAAAGTCCACAGGCGACGTCAGTCGAGAAGGCCCGAGAGGCCTGTCAGAGTATCAGTCGCTGGGGAACATCACCCGCAAGTCCGATCCGACGCCGCCGGGAAAGCAGAGCGCTGACGACGGCCATCAGGAAGCGCTGTTGGCAGGAGGAAGACCGGGAGGGCACAGGGTCCGACGAGAAAACAAAGGAAAAAAAAGTGTAGAGCAGAAAGAATAAAACAAAATAAAAGTTCAGTCCGCTTGTGTGTCTTGTGAGAGCGCATCATCTCTGCCGCGGTGTCTCTTCTTACGCTGGCGTCGAGGAGACCATGCTTTGGTAGGATCCGAGAGATTCGCCGGCGGTTGGTAGGAGTATTCCCACGCAGGTATATCACACGGTGGCAGGCCCAGTGAATCGGTGAAGTGAGGCACATCCTCCGGTTGACGTATGATGTGGGTAGCGCTGCCTCGTCTAACAATAAGGGCGAACGGGAAGCCCCATTGATAGGGGATGTTCGCCTCGCGGAGAGCCCGGGTGATCGGCTGTAACGATCTCCGAATTTGTAGAGTCGCAGGAGACAGGTCCTGAAACACCGCAATGGTGCAGGAGTCCCACGTGAAGGTAGGCCGAGAGCGAAAGGCCCGCATAACTTCCTCCTTGAGAGGATAATCCTGGACGCGGAAGATCACATCCCTCGGGGGAAGAGAACCGGACGGTTTTTGACGCAGAGCCCTATGGACTCTGTCAAAGCGAACAGGAGAGTCGGCGGCCCTATTAAGGGGTTTGTTGAAAATAGCCGTGAGCGTGGCCGGTAGGTCCTCGTGGACAATCGTCTCCGGGAGGCCGCGGATCCTGATGTTGTTACGCATGCTCCTGTTATCGAGGTCATCAACCTTCCTCGTGAGTTGTTGTATGACCCTCGATTGCTCCAGAAGATGAGAGGACAGCGAGTCCACTGCGTCGAAGACGCGAGGTTGGTCTGCCTCCAAGGCCGCAACCCTGTCGCCAACGTGGCGGATGTCTGCCTGTATGGCGGTTAAACTGGAAAGGATGCCTTGGGTAGCTCGGTCCACAATATCGGCAATCTTGCTTAGTAGGTAGTAAGTCCAATTTATCCTGCCAGGTGCTGAGCTGCGGTTCTGGAGAGGACTGTCGAGCGACAGAGATGGCCTCGTCCGCCACATCACTGGCTGGAGAAGATGGCGGCCTAGAACAGGAGTCGCGGGAATCCTGGTCGGGCGGAGGACGAAAAAAAGAACGCATCGAGGTAAGAGACCCCTTGTCTTTAGACCCCGACGGCTTTGGGGTGCCGGGGACCCTGCCATGCTTGCCCATGCCTGACGAAAACGCGTAAAAGAAAGCTAAATACGGGCCAGGTGCGAC
>VKOC01022625.1:0-15915 GCA_009364415.1 Spea multiplicata | reverse complement strand
TGATGCACCGGCCTGTCTCCTGATGCACCGGCCTGTCTCCTGATGTACCGGCCTGTCTCCTGGTAGCGCCTCCATGCTCTGGACACAGCAAACCTTCTTGCCACAGCTTGCATTGATGTGCCATCCTGGATGAGCTGCGCTACCTGAGCCACTTGTGTGGGTTGTAGACTCCGTCTCATGCTACAACTAGAGTGAAAGCACCGCCAGCATTCAAACGTGACCAAAACATCAGCCAGGAAGCATAGAAGTGGTCTGCGGTCACCACCTGCAGAACCTCTCCTTTATTGGAGGTGTCTTGCTAATTGCCTATAATTTCCACCTGTTGTCTGTTCCATTTGCACAACAGCATGTGAAATCGATTGTCCATCAGTGTTGCTTCCTGAGTGGACAGTGTGATTTCACAGAAGTGTGGTTGACTTCGAGTTACATTGTGTTGTTTAAGTGTTCTGTTCCCTTTATTATTTTGTGTGTATATATATATATGTATATAATATTATTAGTAAGTGGAAAAATGTAAATCAATGATAATATTACAAATAATAGATTTTAATCCTGAGTGAAAAAACTCCAGCCTCATGTATTATATATATAAGAACCTTATGGATAATACAGCCACCTATGCCCTGCGCACCTGTGGGGGGATTAGGTGTTTGTTACACTTAGAAGAAACAGAGTCCATGTTGTGTAAAACAAAGGGGTTACCTACAGGTGGGGAACCAAGGTTCATCTAATTATCTCTTTGGGTCCAGGAGGGTGGACAGTAAAATTCAAAAGTTTTTTTTTGTTTTTTTTTTATATTCCAATAAACAACCTGTATCAATGATCATCAATGCTTTTAGCTATCATCTCAGCAAATAAAAAAAAACAATATTTTCGGTTAGATCGGGTGATAGCAAAAGTTTATCATTAGTCAGGACAGCCGAATCTCTTTAGGAGTCAACCGTCTACTGACGTGAGAGCAGAGAAGGTTACCGCCGGAAACAATGGAGTCTATCTGCTAAACAGCGAACTATGAGTGACTTGAGAAGAGACTAGTAACGCCTTTTGACATAGAAGCTGTCACATCTGGGATTAATGTCATTATGGAATCCAACACAGAAAATCATACAGAAACACTATTAATATTTTTTAATGTTTAGTTTCTAATGCATTGACCCCAACTCGCCCCCAGCCTACATCATAGAACAACAGACCACCACACAATTCCCCTAGGTCTTTTTTGATGCATTAAACCTTATTTTAATGCGCTATTGCCTGGAAATGCCATGGTAATCTCCTGTTATTGTAAAATAACTGACTTTACCATATGATCAGAGTTTGTACTATGTGAATTACCCTGAGCTGTGTTGCAATACTTACTAAATATTATATTTTATTGATATTGTACTTTTTATTAAAAAAAAAAAAGTTTCCTTCTTCATCTAATCTTCCAATCAACATCACAATTAGAAGATATTTTTTTTTTTAAAATCAGCACATATCTAATTATCTACACCCAATTAATAACCTTTCACCATCATTTGTAAGAAAAGCCCGAATTCAACTTCACTTAAAAAGTCTACGATAAGTGTATAATTTCACCATGTTCTTCTTTTGGAAAAAAAAAAACCAGAGAAGTTGCATAATTTGTTGTTTTACTACCGCTTGCTGTAAAAAAAAAAAAAAAATTATACTTCGGATTCAAGGCCAATAAAAACAACACACGAGCAGGACCAACTGACTACAAGTTTGCAGCTTAGGATAAGAAAAAAAAAAAGTTGTCTGGCAAATAACTAGAGCTTTAGTTCCAGGTGTTTTTCATTTGTATTAGATCGTGCAAGGTTTTGTGAAAGGAAGTAAAAAAATTATAAATCAAACTGAAAAAAAGGGAGGGTGGAGTGTTTCAAAATTACGCACAACTGCTGTACTCAGAAAGGAAAAAATTACCCAGGAAATATCACATATTTTACAAAAAAGACACTAACTCATTTCCCAAGGAGTTACTGATGGTGTTAACTACTGAACAAGATGTAAGTGTCGCCAGCTGATGTGAACTCATTTTGCCATGCTACTTGCAGCTGGGCCAAAGAAGGACCACATTCCAAGTAGCCAATTATTATAAATCCAAGCACATAGAATGTCAGATTGAAGGATGATTGAGCCCCAGTTGAAAGGCATTTTGCACAAGGCAAGGCATAAGGAGTCCTGGGATTTTCAGCCCAAAATATTTACAGGATTAGGTAGTAAAAGTACAGGGAAAGCTGAGGTCACGGAGCAAGAGTCACTAGGTAACACGGACCACTAAGATGAGAAAAATGTATTGCCATATTGGTCTGACACACTTCTACAGACACCAGAGGGACAACCTTCCTATGCTGTTGTCTATCTTTGTTCTCTTTATCTTCCCAACCCTTTCTCTTTATCCCTCGTCTGTCTCTCCCCTCTTCCTCACTCCCTTTCTCTTGTATCTCTCTATTTTTTCCTTGATCCCCCTTTCCTCATTATCTCACCTCTCTTACATCTCTTTATCTCTCCTCCTATTTCACTTTACCTCTCTCCCTTTTTCAATTTGTCTCTCCTTCTCTTTCTATTTATGTCTCCTGTTTCTCCCTATCTCTCTCCTTTCTTATTATCACCCCATTGTGTCACTTTCTCTCTCCCCTCCTCATTATATCTCTCATTTCTCGTCATCCCTCATCATCTCCCTGCTTTTCCCTGTTTTTCACCATGTCTCTTCTTACTTCATTTCTACTGCTCTATGTCTCTTCTTTCCTATTATCTCCCCCCTTACCCTATCTTTCACCTTTCTCATCATCTCTCCCCTTTCTGAAGATGATGTGTATGCGTCTGCTAGAACATCAGCAAGAAGATGACTCTGAGGTTATTATTGTGCTGGAGCTCAGTAGAGATACAAAGCCAGTGAGAAATATGCCTCCTGCTAATCGAAAAAAGAGGGGGTAATCAATTTTTTTCTGAAACCTCTTGAAACCAAGAAGATTTTTGTCAAACTACAGCTGCTGTAGCATTTCTACAGCAAACTAAATAATCAATTAAGCCATTGTTCCATCCATCCTCCCCTATTCTCCATGCTTACTTTTGTTTCCCCTGCCCTCTACCCTTTCCCTGACCATGTTTAATAATGATAAATACACATTACCAAAGCAAGCGTTCCCCCAAATATGTTGCATTTTTTCACTGTCATATTATTTTTTAACCACTAACGTGTCTTGCAGTCGAAGACAAAAAGTAAATAGAAATTGTGACTCTAGTCATATATTAAAATATTCCAGGTATATGGTACACATAGGTTTACCTAAAAATAATAATTTTGGGCAATGGTTCTATGAGCAGGAATATTTCATTGGTTGCTATAGTGATAATAGCACTTTCCTGAAAAATCTATTCTGCCAACAGTTTTGTGAGGTCGTGAGCTATTCTTTCTTACTGATAAAAACTCTGATGGCTTATGAGGTCTAAACAAGTTTGTGAAAATGTCCCTTCCACAGCTAATATGGATAGAATTAAATAAGTTATGGAATCGTCAAATAATTTTGCATGTTTTAATTTTAGTTAAAAATTTAAAATTAATAATAATAATAATAATAATATTAAATACATTTATTTTTCTGCTAAAGAGGAAAAGTGCGCTCGTTTAAAGTTAAAATGCTTCCTCTGAACAGACGAGAAAGCTGTAGCTCCATTATAAGACAAGTGTAAATAAAGTGCCAGTATTTTCCAAGCCGATCAATTTTGGGAGACGTTTGAGATGTCGTAAAAAAACAAACAAAAAAACAGGTATCATGGATTATAACGTCCAAGGTAACCTAACCCCTCTCCTCCACTAAAACAAGCTTAAAAAGGACACTGAAATAGAATACATAATAAGATTTCAGATTTATATTTATTAAAAAAGTAGTTCCACTAATATTTTGTGTCTTTATTGTAATGCTATAATTTACCCCCATATAATGTGTCTCTACCCTACGATATATTATGTTCCATATCTACTTCTATGTATTACAACAAATTTATATATACATTAACTAAGAGAGGAAGAGCTTCTTGGGAAATTATTTAGCTCAGCTTTAAATTGAAAATGTGTAGCTATGCATTACATTGAATCCAGTGAATACGTGTATTGCTTATAAACATTTCAATGTGTTTTGCAATGCGCTTATCCAGTGGCATATTCTAGCCTAAGCCAACTAGGACCTATTGCTATAGCCCCAGGGGCAGATTGACCTATAGGGCACCAAGCCGGTCGAGGAAGTCAGAGATCTATGACTAACACTGTGACTCCAAAATGCAGTGCCAGGATATGACATCATATCGCAGTGCTTAGCATTGAGGACAGCAGTCACTGAAGTAAGTGGCTCAGGATGTCTGGGGCACTGCTTTGGGCCAGGCATGGCGTAGCTCCCAGCCGAGGTAAGTCACTGGATATGCATTTACCAATGTACCTACACGGTGATGTTCAGTGATATAAGAGTCATATTTTTTAGCAACTGCAGCTCCTTTTAAGTCAAAATGAGCTATGTTTAACAATATTCTAGTATTTTTGTCATAATATGTGTAAAACATCTATAGAATTTTAAACGTGCAAAAACAAAAAGACGTATGCATGCCAAGCTTTCGTGGTGTGCATGAATGCCACAGCCGGGAAAGGAGGTTTCAAGGAGCTTTGCAGACTTCTGTAAGTATGGCCATAGTGTGTGAGGTCAAATAGATGATTATAGAGCTGGCATTTATATCTGTGGTGAATTGTAAATAAGGATGAAGCGGTGTACCGGATGGCTTTCACTGGCTACACACAGTGTTCCGTTTTAGAATATTGCAATTTAGGCGCGCTCATATTTATTGAAGAAAAGGTGGAGCAGTTCTTCAAAGTAGTGCAATCACTATGGAAACCAGTAGAATATAAGTTAATTTACTAGCTTTTAAGAAATGTACTACTTTTACACACAAATGTTCCACTTGATAAACTGTCCTTGGCACCTTACGGGTAGAATAAGTACAGAACAAGATGCTATGATGTTATGGGACAATGAAAGATGAGGCAGACGGAGGTGCAGCGCAGTCTAACTGCTTTCACATCTGTCTCTTTTTGGCCAGAGAAAGGACTTTTAACAAATTAGTGTATTAGATGTTTGGATGTAGGAGATGGGAGTAGGAAAAAAGATGTGGTACATTGTCTACTCAAAATAAGTACAAAATACAAGGATTTGTTTCCGAGTAACATTACATAGGCATCACTTTGGCATAGAACGTCTATGAAGCCCATGGAACAGCGCAGCTTAGGTCGAGTGGGCCTTGACAGAGCTAAAGGAATGATTTAATTTAATTGGTTCAAATTTGTTATGGGTGGAGTTACTATCAAGGTATATAAGTGGCAACCATTTTGTAAACGGTCACTTAACTGCTTTTCTAAATCCTGGTTGTCCCACCCTCCCTTTAACGGTGGGTTGTGACTACCCCATTTTGTCACAGCGGCAGGGATAGTTGGGGATTATTGTTTAGCACGGTGGTTTTTATGGTTTGGTTTACTAATTTGACGTGGTTCAAGTTAGTTTGTTAGGTTTCGAGCTGGCCTGTTTTTTTTTACCGTTTAGCTCGGTATTGCCCTGCATTGGGTTTGGTTAAGTTAAATGCTGTAGGCGTGTCTCGGATAGCCCTGCATGGTGGTTTGGTTAAATTAGGAAATTAGTGGTGTAGGCTGCTCGGTAGCCCCTGCATTGGTGGTTTGGTTAAGTTACATGGTGTAGGGTGTCTCGGTAAGCCTCTGCATTGGTGGTTTGGTTAAATTAGGTGGTGTAGGGGTGTCTCGGTATGCCCCTACATGGTTTATAATTGGTTAAACGGTCTGGTAGGGGTGTCTTGGTATGCCCCTATTGTGGTCAATGTGTAAATATGGAGGCACCTGGTATGTGCCATTGTTAAATAGTTAATGTGTTTATTAGGTGAGGTCATTGTCATGGTTAATAAAAGGTAAATCTGTTATTCATGTTATGAACGGGGTGGCCTGTTTGACAATGACCTTTAATTATTGTATAAATTAATAAAGCTGTGGAAATTATATTTGCACCCAATAAAGTGTGTGTGTCATTATTGGGTATGGGGTACGGCCTTCCTGGGCACAAACTCAACTATGCGCTTGTCGAGGAGTGTTGGCTTTTAAAAAAAAACACACTTATGTCCTTTAATGGACATTTTGTCTTTAAAAACAAATGGCTTGTCAGCCTACTTTGCCCCCACTGAAAATCAGCTCTATCCAGGCCTGCTTTCACATTTGGCACAGCAGACTCATACTCAGATCATGGTCCTCTTAAAAAGTCTCTGAAGAGTCATGAAAAGTCATGAAGGTGTCAGGACTCGGGTGACCAGGTCGGGTAGGAGCCCATGCGCAGGGGATACTTGGGGTTCAGTCTGTAACCCACGGTGCATGATTATGCAAACAAAGACACCACAAGTAGAAATCCAGGGAATGCAGTGTATTTTATGTATATAACAGGACCAGCAAATAAGGGTAATACAGTTTAAGCATGAAACTAGACTGAATAGCAAAATAAAATACCGGTAATAAGTCTTTTGGCAGGGAGCCCGCTTGGTAGGGCACGGAAGGCACATAGCCCACTTGGAAGGGTACGAAAGGCACACAGCCCACTCGGAAGGGTACGAAAGGCGCACACAGTCCACTTGGAAGGACACAAAAGCAGGGAGTCCACTTGGAAGGACACGAAAGGCACACAGCCCACTTGGAAGGACACAAAAGCAGAGAATCCTCTTGATCAGGACACAAAGCAGGGAACCAGGAACAGTACAGGTGCAGAGCCACAGCAGGAAGATCCATAGACTTCAATACAAACTGAAGGGCAGGGCAGGTTCATAAAGGCAGGATAATCCAGGTAACAAGGCCCAGCTGGATGTATGGACTAGGGCTCAACCCAGGTAACAAGGCACACCTGATCCTAGTAATGAGTTCTGAGTGCTCCAGAGGGCGGCCACTAGTGGCAGCAGATTTAAAGCCACAGGTATGAAAAAGCCATGGTTCAGGCAGGGAAAAAGTGGTTCCTGACAGAAGGTGAAACAGCAGCCCACTTTTTTAAATGTCTGCAGTTTCTGTTGTACTTTACTCAATCCCATCTATGACCCAATCAAATGTCCTATTTTATTTCTGGAGCCTGAGACACTATTTAGTAACTGTGGTGTCAGCAAACGTGTCTTCATTTGTTAATCTTCTATAGTTTATTGACAAGTAGAACATTTTCGTTTTGCATTGTCGTTTATAAATCACAGTCGCTATTCAAAGTTACTTTTTCCCAGTTCAAGAAAACCTGTTTTTCTTTTGTGGCATCCCAATATTTCTCTTTTTTGTAGTTTAGCATTTCCAACCATTGGAATGTGCTCAATAGTACATTTTTTCACCACGACCAGGACACTTGGATATTTTTTTAGCCAAATGCTGCCTCTGTGGGCTATACCACAGGGAAACGTATTGCTACATAGTAGGCACAAGATGAATTATATTCAATGTGGACATTATTTGGATGTTATACAGGAGAGTACCACAATGCATTTTTTTAATTGTTGTTGATGTTTTAGTTTCCATAATTTCAAACCGAAACAAGTTTGATATCAAAATTACTATTGGAATTTGAGGTCTTTTTTGGCATATATGTCTACTGGCAAACGTCTGTTTGGAAAGGTTATTCAAGAAAATTCTTGTGCAACAACCATACTCAGGACACTACTTGGTGTAGCTGGCTCGGAAACACAATCATAAAGTTTTCTACACCTTATGAAACCACAGGCTAATTTAGAAGGGTTTCAGAGACTTTCCCACATAAACAGAAAGAATGCTCCAACATGCAAAGAGTTGTTTGGCTAGACATTTTCTTGCAAATTGGTAAGAATGGTGGACTGCTCATTTTTTGTAGTTATTGTTTGTTTTAGGGTTCTCTGTGGATTTCCATGGATAACAAAAGAACCAAAGAACCAAACAGCTGCCAAGCTCAAATATTGAAAAACCAAAATCGATATGAACCATCCAGCTTATATGAATATAAAAAAAAATGTTTTATGTGTTATATGTTTGAATAATTCAGTCAGATTCAGTTTTCTGAAACATTAGTCAATATTTATTTTTACTTCATCAGCCTTTTTTATAGTCTGAAATTAGGACACATCATTGAAAAGGTAGTACATTGAGAAACACATTAAATATTATGAAGGGCCAACACTATTGGGGGTGGGGGAGATTTGACCCCCTGCCAAGAAAAGTAGTAGAGGAGGCCAGAAAATATTACCAATTATTTATTTATATAAAGTTAGGCTCCAGTTGCCATCAAGTACTCTTGAAATGACTTGGTTTCCTGGAAATGTGAAAGATATTAATTGTCCTTTTTGTTTTTGACGTAAGCAACAGGGATAAAAAAGAACGTAGAGGAAATACAATTTGAGACCTGATTTATCTTGGTAATTTGG
Source organism: Spea multiplicata (assembly GCA_009364415.1). Lineage (NCBI taxonomy): Eukaryota > Metazoa > Chordata > Amphibia > Anura > Pelobatidae > Spea > Spea multiplicata. The sequence goes on along the minus strand of VKOC01022625.1, from coordinate 7,455 downwards.
TTCAAAGGAACAGTTTCAGCTAAAATAATAATTTCAATACAAATAATACATACATAATTAATCCTTTAGGTTACTCTTTTTAAAGCTTTTTAACTGGATGTTAACACAATTACTCACTCTTGTGACCTGGAAGCCTCCCGGGATTTAGAACACTGCCGCAATGACGTCATACAGAACATAGTCATCCCATGACTATGGAGGCCGTGTACTACCAAAAAGGGCGTAAATTGCAACCTACTTTTTGGCAACGCACGGCTTTGTGCCAGGAGCACCTGAAGACATTGGCATCAAATGGTTTCCAATGTCCCATATGGACGGATGCAGTTATTTTTTTAGGATTTCACCTCCCTGTTTGGTCAGTGATCCAACTGGGAGAGCAGTGGTGTATTTACAGTTCGCACTGCCCTAAGTGCCCTAGTGTAAACATGACAGTTGAGGGGATTAAAGATCTCCCTTTTAACTACCCTACTGAGCAGTGGGACAATGTGGCGCCTAATCGTCCAAGAGAGTGATCTGCCCTATGGTTTTGCAGCAGGTGGAAGTAAGGACATCTCAGGTAAGTTTTCCCTACAAATTGCTTCACCTAACACTGACCTACTAATCACACTAAGTACCCTACTGACTATACTATCTGCCTAGGGTAGTTACCCTTTAAGATTATTGTACGCTCTCTTCTGTTCCCTAGACGACCTACTGTAACACGTTACTATCTAAAACCTTTAGTGGGTTGTGCCATTATAAAGTTTTTATTATATTTTTGCTTTATTATGCTTACTAATATTACTATTATCTTTCTCTTCCCTCCCCCCTCGATAGTCTGGGTATTCTTTTTTTTTTTTAATTATATCTATATCAACGTACCGTCTTTTGTATGAGTGTTACACAGTTACATCGCTAACGTTATCCTTAAGATGTAGGAATGGAAGGTTTATGTCTTTTTATACGTTTGTATTCGTTATCTTTATACTTAAAAAAAAATAAAGTTTGGTTCTGACAAGAGCCTAACCTTAATGCACATCACACCTGTCAAAACACCTTGCAAAACACAATGAATCACCCTTTTCTGCTACCGACATAACATAACCAAATTTTCTGGCAGATGACACTAAGATAAGACAAGAAGGTTAAAGAGAACACAAAACAGTAAAAATATAATACGTATGTGTGGTAATAGATATGTTTCTGCAGTGCCATATAATTCGGCATGGGACCGGCGTTGTAGCTTATCTTTTAAGCCACAGAGAATTTGTTAAAGTTCTCAAGACATATCTTATGGATTCTAGACAAAAGGGTTTTTTTATGATCTAGAATCAGAATGTTAAAATGTACCAATTTAAGTCACTCTAATAGCCTGCACACCCCACTGGACCACTTAGTAGAAGTTGTTTTGTAATGATTTTACTAATAACTTTTTTTTTTTAGCAGTCACAATTTAGAATCCAAAATCACAATTAGGAATTGCAAACAATATATTGTCCACAACTGTTATCACGGTTTAAGATTTCGATGACTCTTTAAGTCAAACCCCTATGTCTTCTAACAGATTTAGTCAATCTCTCTATTCATTATTATCACTCACTTTCTGGTGCTGCTGCTGCTGCAACGCTCTTTCTTTTTAAATCCTTCATTTGTGCTGAAAGACTCCAGAAATAAGCAAAAACAAAAATAAGCAAAAACTTTGATCGCATGTACTCAAACAAAGGTGACAATTTGCAGACTGCTCCAAAGTAAAACAGAACTTGCCCAGTTTGAAATGATTACTATGGTAATTAAATTTGTAAAGAGTCCATGTCCCAATAAAATGTTAACTAACATCAAAATGAAGGACTCTGCACACTTCTTAAAATAAATATGCGCATATAAATTTCTGCAAGAAATTACTGTTTTAATCAAAAGAACAATCACTCTTGTATCTTTAACTATAATTGAGTCATACAAACCACAGTACTAGCGGCATGTGTGGGTGGAACACAGGAAGGGATATTAAATTCGGTTCAGTTTAGGCTATGTAAAGTTTTTTTTTTATTTCATGATTTTTAATTCATACCTCACTTTTTTTATTTTATTTATTTCTTACATGCCCTCATATTATTTTATAACTGCATATGCAGATCCGTAGCATTCAGGAAATCTTCCACTATTATGTAGAGGGTCATTTGCGCCTGTTGGTGGCGCCTTCATATTAGATTTGCGGTTCTCGATGTTCCCTGTGTCTGCTTTTTTGTGCATTGTGCATCGTAGCGCAGATATATTTGTGGCAACAGGCCAGCCTAATAAGCTCATTCTAACTACCCAGCAAACCGTTGGTGTGTGAGGAGCCAGGGCAATAAGCTTAGACCATAAGAGATAGGAAAATGGTTGCCAAAAAGAACACTTGTGCCATCTTGCATGTGGCAAATCAACATTTCATTGTCATGATTATTTCTTCATTAATTATGTTTTTTTATTGCACTCATGAATGTTCCTAATGAGAAATATTAAAATATAATTAGGACTCCTCTAGCATTTTGGGTTAAATTAATAATCTTCCCAGACGTATGTGATTATTTAGTCAAATACCAGTGGGAATTTAAAATCTACGTGCTTGTTTCGGTGCACCAGGAATCCTTCCAAGAAGTTGCTTCTTATGATCCGATCAACATAAGCTTGTTTCCGTGGTAGACTTCGGTCACCGGGCCACTGGAAAATTTCCCACACTGCCGTCACCCCAAATACCGTATTTACCTATCGCTCTTCAAAAAACATATACATGTATACAGAATTCTTCTTTTATACATACATTCTCTTAGTTCCCGCCATTAAGGTAAGTAAAATTAATTAACGAGTCGATGCATATTTCATAAAATTCTTGTTAAGAATAGTATGACCAAGAACCATAATATCTAGAACACCCTCTTGACTTGGAATTACAGGTTGAAAAAACTGTACGTCCTGAATGTCATGAAACTTACAAATCAGAAGGGAAGTTTATGTCAAAGCTAGAACAAGAGGTCATAATCTAAAACTAGCCAGAGGCTCAGAGGTAATATACATTTTACTTTACCGAGAGGGTGGTAGATAAGTGGAATAGCCTCAAGCAGAATTGGTAGAGGTGAATACAGTGAGGGATTTTAACCATGGATGGGAAAGGCATATGGTCTGAATCTAAGACAAGATCAAGGACTGATTAAGGAAAAAACATGATAAATGGGGAGAGTAGGTAGGCCGAATGGTTCCCATTTGTGTTCAAATTCCATGTTTCTATGTTTAATTGCTTGTCCCCACAGTTTATATTTTGTGCCAAAATATCACTGATTTTAAAATTTTGACTTGCTGATATTAATAAAAACGTAGTTTTCTTTATCAACTCAAGGTAGGTCCAGCAGTGAAATTCCTGCCCTACACTGAGAAGGTCCACACGTCTGTAGGTTCAAATGTGTCGGTTGGAAGCTGCACTCGAAAGCTGTATTTCAGTACAATTATCAGCAAGTGTGCACAAGGAAGTGAACCCACATTGCCTATTAATGAAATCACCATTTCATACATGGAGATCACGTGGAGAAGGGATCTATTATGGATTTTCCTGGCTAGTTCTATTCTAGGGCAAACCATCGTATTTGTTGAACAAAGACAGACCCCAAAAGACATAACATTACAGCTGACAAAGACAATTAACTGCCCTATTTTGTCTATCAATCCAAAAACAATGAGACTTGTTTTCGTGCTATGTAGTGGCCTTCTAAACTTGGGCATAATTGTTCTCAGAACTCGTTTATTCTAATTGAGCTACAGAAACGTTCTACATTTCTAATACAGCACATTGCATCGTTAATCCAGCCCCCTTCTACCGCAGAGATTTTATGTTTTAATGTTAACAATAGTAAAAATGTAAACAAATCTGCTTATTACCTGCTAGGAAATATTATAACGTTAAACCAAATACAATTGTTAAAATTATTGGTTATAACAGCACAGATTCACACCGAATGATGCACTGCGAACTGCTCTCCGCTGCCGAAATGCTGAGGTTATTTAAGGACAGGATCGGAACAGTCAGTACGGCGAACTAGAGCTTCACATAACTCCGCAAATATCATTCATTCGTACAGCTGAACGCGAACGGCTAAATGCTAACACCTCAAATACAAAAAAAAGTCTTCGTGCGTACAATAAAGAAGAACAGTCGGTGAGGAAAAGTCTTTTAAAAGTAGATGGCAAATGTAAAAAAAAACAAAAAAAACCCAACATATGGCATTAATTGAAAAATACTGTAGATGAATGCAAATGTAGTCTAGATGGCCGTCCAATTAGAGATTCTGAATTCCCGTGTTACAATCTTCAAAGGTATATTGGAATCTGCATTCAGGGGCCACAGTTTGTGAAGGAAGGCTTCACAAAATTATTTGAACAGGAGAATGATTTCAAAATAGTAACATGTGGCATTGATTATAAAATAATGTGTTTTAGCTGAATACAAATTCTCACTTTATAACCAAAGGTCTGCCACTCATTTAAGGGCTCAAATAGTAGTATAACAGCTTTGTTTTTAGGTTCCTATAACATCTTTGTTTTTCGGTTCCTATGCAAATGGTGTTTACAAGTTTAAATTTTTCTCTGCTATCGAATTGTCGCCAATATTAAAAACGCACATGTTGTGATGTTAAGTAGTAAGGAACACTGTTTATTAGAGTTTCTAAGAGCCAACCACGCTGTTGTTTTCGACATTACATCCAGATGTCAGCGTAGATAAATATTACCCTGGAAGAAATTTACTTTCAACTGCGAGGGAGTCGACCATTGCCAATGGCCATTGGCTTATATGGTTATTGTGTCAAAGCATTTGGCAAACAATTAGTTTTCAAACCTACTCAGTAAGCTTTATGCCAGGGCTAAATGTATCTTGTTTTTTTTTTTTTTTTTTTTCCCTATTCTGAAGAATGTATCACTATTACCTTTTTAAAAACTGGCAATTTTTGAAAACGAAACTGTGGAGTTCAAACGTATCGACCGAGAATTGATTTTCAAGGGTTTGTCCTCACTTAAACCCCCATACACATGTATCTACTTATTATTAACTCACATGACAATAAAGTACATTAAGATTCTTTTCTTTATTAAAAGTTAAAATATATATATATATATATGGTTAGCCCCTTTTTTTTGTTATTTTTACAATGCAATTGTAGTTATGGAAAACACTATAAATCACAACATATAGACCTATAAAAAAAGCCATTTGTATGAAAGTAAGCTATATAAAAATGACAACATTTCAAAAACGTTTAGAAGTCCCCGATTGTAAATTTTATATACTACAGCAGCTTCATAAATTGTTAACAATTTAATGAACGAAAAAGAACAAGCTTTCACTATAAATTAAAGTTAATTATAATATGCCTTTTAATAATACAGACAAACCGTCTTACTGATTAAAAACAAAGTGTGTGTTGTGAGAGAGTGTTAATACATTATTGTTCATACATTCTTTACCTAACATTACCTGACGCTATAGAAATGTAGAATGTGATGGCAAATATAAACTATTTGGCCTGTCTAGTCTGCCCATTTTCCCAAAAGACTCGAATCTTAATCAGTCCTTGGTCTCTTCTTAGACCTTATGCCTATCCCATACGTGTGGAAACTCCCTCATTGTATTAGCGCCTACGACTTCTGATGGGAGGCTGTTCCACTTATCTATCAGCCGCTAGATAAAGTAAAACTCTGTTGCATTACATCTAAACCTCTGAGCCTCAATTACGATCTTTTGTTTTAACGTTTCTCCTCCTTTGAAATAAAATTTCCTCCTGTGTTAAATCTCTTTAAGAATTTAAATGCTTCTATCACATCTCCCTTCTCTTCTTTCCTCCTAGCCGTACATATTACATTGTGTTATCTAATCTATTTTTAACATCACCACAAGATATATCTGGATGTCTGAACGTTTCTTGAAACTCAACATCTCCAAAACTGAACTCCCTCCCTCCAATGCTAAGATTCCCCCATCTATCTCCCTCAATGTTAATGGTGCTATCATCTCCCTGTCTACTCATGCACGCTGTCTTGGTGTCACCCTTGACTCCGACCTTTCGTTCACACCCCATATTCAGTCTGTCTCTAAAAAGTGTTGCCTTCATCTTAAAAACATTGCCCGCATCCGTCCCTTCCTAACACAGGATGCCACTAAGGCTCTTGTCAATGCCCTGATTATCTACCGTCTGGACTACTGTAACTCTATCTTAGCCGTTCTCCCTCTTAACCGTCTCACCCCTCTACAATCCACCATGAATGCTGCTGCCAGACTTATTTTCCTCTCACATCGCTTTACTAACGTCTCTCCCCTCTGTCAGTCTCTTCACTGGCTGCCTGTGCGCTTCAGGATTCCTTTCAAAATCCTCACTCTTACTTTCAAAGCCCTTCACAGCGGTTCCCCTACCTACATCTCCTCTCTCATCTCTAAATACACTCCTAACCGGTCTCTCCGCTCATCCAGTGATCTCCTTCTGTCCTCTCCTCTGATTTCTAGCTCTCATGCACACTTACAAGATTTCTCAAGGGCTGCCCCTATCCTCTGGAATGCCCTCCCCCATTCTATCCGTCTCTACCCCCGCCTTTATTCCTTCAAAAAATCCCTCAAGACCCACTTCTTTAAGGATGCCTACAACATAGCACATTAACCCCTTTCCTCCCATATTCATTAGCTTACCATTCCTACTCCCTCCCCTGCGATACTTTTACTAGCATGGCTGGTCTATCCCCAACAGTGGCACTTTTACCTTTTATGTAATACAACCCAACTCCCTCTAGACTGTAAGCTCGTTTGAGCAGGGCCCTCCTCACCTGCTGTCTCTGTTAGTCAATTTATGTTACATACTACTTGTTATGTCCTGTCTACCCATTGTACAGCGCTACGGAATTTGATGGCGCTGTATAAAACAATAAACAATAAATAGTAATAATAAATAAGATGGATAAGTCCATTGCAAAACATATACAAAAATGTATACGTTTCCTAGTTACAATGAAGCTCTTCCAGAATTTTTTCTGTCCACTGTGTTAATGTAGATGACTGAGGTTTGTTATATAAAACTGAGGAAAATAGATACTTCACTTTTGTTTATTCTAATTATGCTATTCAATTATAATTGATAAATACATACATTTTAAGCTCATCTGAGGTGCTATTCTACCACCGGGACAGTAGATGGCACTGCAGTAGGGCAATGAAAAGGTTTGTTCGGAGTTAGGTGTAAGAAAATACCAATACAAAGTGAAACCCTAACTGTGTGCTGTCTCCTGTCATTTTAGATGAGTAGAAAACAATATGTTATCCTCTCTCTATTCTATTTTCAAACTGCTATCCTCAATCTTCTATGTTCGTCCGCATCTCTGCAGACATAACCCGTCAGGAACCTCTGCCAAAAATGGTGCTTCTGGTGATGTCCTCTCCCCAATCCTCCAATCCCGTCCGGTTGGTGA
>VKOC01022620.1:0-25029 GCA_009364415.1 Spea multiplicata | reverse complement strand
CCCCCCCCAAAGCCTTAAATAGGGAGGGAGGGAGGGACAACCACAGGTCTGAAAAGCAGATTAAAAAGTGAGCTCACAAAATGGATGCCAGCTATTTATAAGACCCAACCCCTTAAACAGAAAAACCAATTAAATTAGAACAAAACTCCTGGGGCCCACCTCCAAGCCCTGTCAAGGCTCCCTCCACTAAGCTGCGCATGTTCCAGAAGCTTCATGACAGGAGCATAGTCGATTCGTGTGCCCCCTGGGGAAGAAATCACCAGCAAAACCAGACCCCCCAAATTAAGACACAGACACCAGATTGCAGTGGAAAATTATTTATAAGTCCACAGCTAAAAATTCCAATACACAAAAAAGTCATTGTCATACAAAATAAATATAACAATAGTATCCCAACACCACCCACCATGACAATGACCCAAACAATAATTTAACAATAAACCAAAAACATAACCATAAAGTGCCAATACTTTATTTTTCCACAAATCCTACTAGGGGTATACCCAGATACCCCCACACCCCCAGGTTCTGAGCCACAGACCAGCTCGAAACCTACAAAACATACCAACCAACAACCTTTATTTAACTCTTACCACTCAGACCCTCATTCAAAAACTCTCCAAACTTGCCTCTCCACCCCGCCGCTGTGACAAAACGGGAAACCCCCCCCCCAAAGCCTTAAATAGGGAGGGAGGGAGGGACAACCACAGGTCTGAAAAGCAGATTAAAAAGTGAGCTCACAAAATGGATGCCAGCTATTTATAAGACCCAACCCCTTAAACAGAAAAACCAATTAAATTAGAACAAAACTCCTGGGGCCCACCTCCAAGCCCTGTCAAGGCTCCCTCCACTAAGCTGCGCATGTTCCAGAAGCTTCATGACAGGAGCATAGTCGATTCGTGTGCCCCCTGGGGAAGAAATCACCAGCAAAACCAGACCCCCCAAATTAAGACACAGACACCAGATTGCAGTGGAAAATTATTTATAAGTCCACAGCTAAAAATTCCAATACACAAAAAAGTCATTGTCATACAAAATAAATATAACAATAGTATCCCAACACCACCCACCATGACAATGACCCAAACAATAATTTAACAATAAACCAAAAACATAACCATAAAGTGCCAATACTTTATTTTTCCACAAATCCTACTAGGGGTATACCCAGATACCCCCACACCCCCAGGTTCTGAGCCACAGACCAGCTCGAAACCTACAAACATACCAACCAACAACCTTTATTTAACTCTTACCACTCAGACCCTCATTCAAAAACTCTCCAAACTTGCCTCTCCACCCCGCCACAGGCCAGACCTTGACCCCTCAAGCCGTCTGAGCCACGCCACCCCTAAAAAACAGGGCCTGAACCAAACCGTCTTGAAAGCCAAGATTCAGCAAATCAAGGCCCACATCAGTCAAATGCACCCCATCCGACCTAAAATAACCCGGGAGCAACGATTCCAACTCCCGATGCCGAACCACCACACCACCCGACCTCTTGACAAAACTGGCCATCAACTTATTAACCTTGCCACGACATCTGGCAATGGCCGCAGGATCTCGAGCATGCCTCCAACAGATACGAGGAACCATCTCAGACCAAACAATCATAATCCCAGGAACCAACATCCTCAACCGATCGAGATCCTGCTTCATCCTCCTTACCAAATCCTTCTGAGGCACCAAACCTAACTCATTACCCCCGGCATGAAAAAGGAGCAAATCCGGTCGCAACCCTGACTCCAACCTCATCCACACTTCCGAACACACGTCCATCCAACTGAAACCCCGAAAACCAAACCACCGAAGCTTGATCCGGTCCACAGGAAAGCCCAGCTGCTGACCATTAAGACGAACCGCAGCTCTCCGTCTGGCCCAGAACACATAGGAATGGCCCACAATCCAGGCCGTCAAACCTACAAAAGAAAAGAGAAAATTCACGAGAAACTCAATTAATGACAACACCCCCAATCAAACCATATAGCCAGGCCGCACATACGTACGAAAACAATCCGACTCCCATCTCCCGATCCTCTTAACCAAGGCATCGCCCAAACCCAAACGTGCTGCCTCCGTAGCCGCCCCAATCCGAAAGGAATGGGTACCATAAGTCATAGGATCCAACCCAATCCGAAGCAGTCCTTTACGGAAAACCTGTAAAAACTGAAAACGAGATAACGCCGATCCATCCGCATGAACAAAGAAAGCACCCGACACGTGCGGCCTTCCTTCCAAAAATTCCACCGCACCCTGAACCGGGCACAACAGCGAACCTTCAAACGGATACAGGACCACCCTGCAGCCCTTACCCAAGACATCCGTCTTGGAACGTCGTAACCAAACCGAGACCATGTCCCCGGACACTACCACATCCTCAGAACGCAATCCCCCTTGCCCTGACGTATTACCGCTCACCAGCTCCCCAATCCTGAACGCCCCAAAGAACGCAAACAAAAAGGCCACCTTAAATAAACAGGCCTCATAACATGAAAAACAAATGCCAGGTAACACCCCTAGCAAATTAGAGAGAACGGGCACCGACACCGGCCGCCTAGAATCCACCCCCCGGCGATTCCTCCGAAACCCCTTCAAAGCCTGCCGAACCAAAAAATGCTTGGTGTGATCCACCCACCCGTTCAGCTTAAATAAAAAGGCCAACGCAGACATATTCTTGTCAATAACCGAAGCAGACACCCCGGAGGAAAATAAACGAAAAACAAACCAGAGCAAAGCCTCCAACTGGTCCGAACCTGAAAGCAAATCCCCAACCACAGCCACCTGCTGATCCCACGCATCCCACACTTTACTGTATGCCGACCAAGTCTTCGGCGCCAAGGAAGCCCTTATGCATCCCGCAAACATTCGGTCCCGAGCCGCCAAATCTCTTCCGGACACGCCTGACCCTCCGCTTGTGCTCCAGGCGCCGCCTCTCGAAACCGCTGCCACTGGAAACGAGACAGAGAATCCGCAACTATATTCAGAAAGCCAGGTACATGCCGCACTCGAAAAACAACATTCAGCGACATACACAACAACACAAACCTGCGAAGCAACCGAACCACCGGACCCGACGCAGCCGACAAATGATTTACCGCCTGCACCACAGACATATTATCGGAAAAGAAAACGACCTTCCGATCCCTCAACAAATCCCCCCACAAAGACAACGACACAACCAACGGAAACAACTCCAAAAATGTTAAATTACGAATCAAAGGACTCTCTAACCACTGAACCGGCCACTGCTCCGCACACCAGCGGCCTCCAAAATAAGCCCCAAAGCCCACACTCCCGGAAGCATCTGTAAACAACTCCAACTCTTCCGCCGTAGCAGCAGCCTTCCGAAAAATCACCGTCCCATTAAAATTCTCCAAAAACGTCCCCCAGACCTCCAGATCTGCCCTCATAGCCGCCGACACCCTGATAAAATGATGCGCCGCCCGCACCCCTGATGTTGCCGTAGACAAACTCCTGCTAAAAATTCTTCCCATAGGAATGACCCGACAAGCAAAATTCAGCCGCCCGATCAATGACTGCAATTGCCGAAGAGTCACCCTTCTAGCGGTCCTCACCACCTCGACACCTTGCCGCAACACTACAAGTTTGTCCTGCGGAAGCCTGCACTCCCCCTTTTCGGAATCAATCTCCAATCCGAGAAAACTCAGACAAGTCGAAGGGCCCTCCGTCTTGCCTGCGGCCAAGGGGACCCCAAACGAAGCCGCCACCCACTCTAGCGTCCGTAATAAATAACCACAATCAACGGCATCCGCCGCACCAACACACAAGAAGTCATCCAAATAGTGAACCACAGATTGACTCCCAGCCTCCTCCCTAACCACCCACTCCAAAAAGGAACTAAACTTTTCAAAATAAGAACACGAAATAGAACAGCCCATCGGCAAACACAAATCAACAAAATATTCACCATCAAAATAACAACCCAACAAATGATGACACATCGGATGAATTGGCAATAAACGAAACGCTGCCTCAACATCAGCCTTAGCCATAAGGGCATTAGGCCCGGCCCTCCTGACCAACTCAACCGCCTGGTCGAATGATGCGTAGGAGACCGAACACAGCTCCCTATCGATATCATCATTAACTGACAACCCTTTCGGATAGGATAAATGATGTATCAGCCGATACTTCCCAGCTTCCTTTTTCGGGACCACCCCCAACGGAGAAAGCCTCAAATTATCCAAAGGAGGGGCCCTAAACGGCCCTGCCATCCTCCCTAACTGCACCTCTTTCATCAACTTGTCCCTAACCACCTCAGGGAACGCTGCAACCGATTTCAGGTTCCTGCACCCATGACCCGCGTCCCTAGGCTGAAACGGAATGAAAAAACCATATTTAAAACCATCCCGCAATAAATCAGCATCCCCGCGCTTACCGTAGCGGCTTAGCCACGGTAACATCGCGCTTAACTTCACCGGAGACCGCCCCAGCGGGAGCAGCTGCTGGTGTGGACCCACTGCCTCCGGCAGCCCCAGACTTCCCTCGCTTGAAACACCTACTGAGTCCATGTGCACCCCCACAACCGGAACACTCATGCTTAAATTTACATCCGGTGCCCCACTTGCACTGGCCCTCATTAAAGAGCCAGCAAAAACCCTTTTTATTGGTAGTGGCCGACGAGGACCCCGGGGCTCCAGCGCCGGCCCCCTGCTGAAAGGGCGAAGCCTTCTGTGCCATCATTAACTTCATCCAGAGCGGCAGGTCCATATGGTCCCACCTCATACCCGGATTAGCCGCTAAACGTTGACGAAACTGTTCGTCATACTTCCACCATGCCAATCCTCCGTAGGTACGGTAAGCCTCCCATATCCCATCAACATAGCAGAACAAAGAGGAACATAAATGCGGCGACTTCTCCCCCAACACACTCGCTAAGATGCAAAACGCCCTCAACCAGTTACCAAACGACTTTGGTATCTTTCGATACCTACGCCGCTTCTCTTCCTCCTCCTTTTTCGCATCCTTTTTATCCTCCTCCTTAACCTCAATAAACTCCTCCAAGGGAAGAAGGGAAAATATTTCCACAAACTCCCCTTTCCAAAGCTTTTCCTTCACCTCACGCTTCAAATGCACACCTAACGGACCCGAAAACGACACGTATGCATTCTGCCTAGCCGACTCCGCAATCTCACCAGCTAAGTCCGACCGCTCAGTCCCCACCACAACATCCTCAGCCAACTGCTCAACCTCAACAACCGCAGCACTAACAGCCGCCTCACCCGCCACCGGCCCTGACATCACCTGCTTCCCCTGCGGAGGGACCCAAACCTGACTACAATCCATCCTCTTCTCCAACCTACCCCAAGACTCAACTAACGCTTTTAAACCAGCAAATAAACTACCCTCCTGTGTATCCAAGCTGGACTCACCACCGGAACCCCCGGCCGCCGACAACCTCAGGGGCACATCCTGACCGCCGCCAACAGACGACTCCGCTGGCCCGGCCGCTGCTCCCGGCAACACTCCTCCTGATCGCTGAACGCCCAGCTCGTCCACCTGGCGCTGCTCCAACCTGGAATGAGAGGAAGAAGTCCCCGGCAACACCATGCGACTAGAAACATCCCGACTGGATCGCCTACCATCCCCAGGCATCGGACTCCCAGATCTGGAACGAGAACGTCTGACTCCCCTGCTGCCCTCTGCATGCTTGCTCCACCGCCTGCCACCATCCCGCCTAGCTGTCCTAGGAACACTGGGCGATCTCCTGTCCCTGCTCCATGCGCGGCGACTAAAACCAGACCGCCGACTGGCCTGTGAAGGGGACCGACTCCTGCGTGACAAAGCACCGCTCACCCGACTAGCGTGCCTGCTCCTCCTGGCTGCCACACCAATTGAGGCCCTGCGCTCCCTTCCAAACCCATCTGCACTCCTTCTGACGCTGGTAACAGCACCCCGTGACTCACTAGGGCCCGCCGCGGCCTCCCCCTCGTACATTCCACTTCGGGCAGGCACACCCCTATCACCCTCAGCCATCCCAGGACCGCGAGAATCACCACTGCCACCGGATCTCCCAGCTCTGGCACCTCCAATAGCACCCCCGTTGCCGCCGGGGCCTACTGCGCGCTGCTCTTCACTCACGCATTCTCCATCACCGACCACGTGTCCCACCAATTCCTCCCTATCACCCCCAGACGTCCCAACAGCGCCCCCTCCACACACGAGGCCTGCCGCATGCTCCTCACCCTGAATCCGGCCATCCGTCACTCCTGGCTCCCTTGATGCAGCACCTGGTTCTCGCCGTCCACCCGCAGGCATTGACAAGCCCCGGGGCCTTCTCCTCTGCTCCTCCAGGCCCGGACGCCGTTCAGGCGGGCTCCCGCACCGCCCCCGACCACGCTTTCTTCCCCCGCCGGCATCCGCCGACGGACTGCGCTCCCGCCGTCTTCCTCCCGTTTCGCCCGGACTCAAACGCTGTGGGGGCCGAGTCCTCCGCACCGGCCGCCGCGGTTCCAACGAAGCAGGCCCAGCAGCGTCCAGCAACGGGCCCAACCGGTCACGGAGCCATGCAGCACCTCTGTCCCTCGTTGCAGCCCGAATCCCGTCCAGCAAGGCTTCCACCTCACGATCCATGGCACCTGCAAGACAAAGAAAAAACTTCCCAGGCCCGGAGATGTCCAAACAGACAACCACAGGTCTGAAAAGCAGATTAAAAAGTGAGCTCACAAAATGGATGCCAGCTATTTATAAGACCCAACCCCTTAAACAGAAAAACCAATTAAATTAGAACAAAACTCCTGGGGCCCACCTCCAAGCCCTGTCAAGGCTCCCTCCACTAAGCTGCGCATGTTCCAGAAGCTTCATGAGTGTACTGCCTGTATAACTTTGCTGTCCCCTTAAAATAACTCAACACACAGCCATTAATGTCTACGCCGCACACTGCATCAAATGGTCTGCATGGCTGTTGTCCCAGAAGGAAGCCTCTTCTAAAGATGATGCACAAGAAAGCCCGTAAACAGTTTGCTAAAGACAAGCAGACTAAGGACATGGATTACTAGAACCATGTCCTGTGGTCTGATGAGACCAAGATAAATTTATTTGGTTCTAATGGTGTCAAGCGTGTGTGGCGGCAACCAGGTGAGGAGTACAAAGACAATTGTGTCTTGCCTACAGTCAAGCATGTTGGTGGGAGTGTCATGGTCTGGGCCTGCATGAGTGCGGCTGGCACTGTTCATTGAGGGAACCATGAATGCCAACATGTACTGTGACATATTGAAGCAGAGCATGATCCTTTCCCTTCGGAGGTCTCTAACATCCATGTGCATTCAACTTCTTTTTTTTTACAAGAGAAGCATTTAAAGAATAGCAAAATGCCTCATATTTTAACAGATTTTTTCTCCAATCAGCCCTGCTTTAAGACCAAGAGTGTTGCTTTCTTCATATCTAGGTCAGTACCCTTCGCCCTGGCAGAGGAATGGGGGATCCAAGGGAATTGTTTATTAGAGGAAATATTGGCGCACATACGTATACCTTAGCAAAGATTTACACTCCTAACACATAAAGTAACACATCTTCATCTCCTCTCTACTCAATAAACTTACAGAATTCATGGGACCTGGGGGTTATTTTAATTTAGATTAGATCCCGAATAGATTTCTCCTCTGGCACTTCACATATTGTATATGCTAAACTTAACAAAGTTAAAAAAGCCTTTCATTTAGTCTGGTGTATCCAGCATACCATTATTCCTTTTCATTGGGCCCCACGTCAGACAGGGCTGTCTTTAAAGAGGGGCAAAAAGGGCAGTAGCCCCAGGCCCAAATTTGGACTTGTGTTGCACTCTGCCCCTTTTTGTACCAAGATGTGGGTAATGATTAATGGGGACCTTAGACATCTACATGTATAGAAGTGCTAACTAAATGTAAAACCACTTTTCATCAAAGCATAGGGTCAAATATTTTACATGTGAATCGTTGCCTTTAAAATTGTGCCTGCCAGCGACTCCTGAACATCTTAAATGCAAAGAGATTGTTTACACGTGAAAGCATATTAAGCAACTTGCTTGTTCCAAAATCATTGCATATATAAAATCACTATCCATTCCAATATGTAACTTCCAGAAAGAAAACGTACATCCCTTAGGCTCACGAACACAGCCCACAGCGGGGTGTGTGCCGACTAAATTATTTAAGTTGGCTGTACATAAAGTTTATAGGTAAAGTGATAGTGAATGTAAGATCTCGTAATCAAGCCTCTCAGTAACAGAGAAATTGAAAACATAAATCTCTCAGGTGAGGGAACACAGCCCACAGCAGGGTGTATGTAGAGTAAAATAGCTTTGCTGTGCATGGAACAAGTACATTCTATTTCTCTGCAAGAGAAAATGTGACTGATATCGAAACATTCACAATATTGTTTACTATCACATTGGCATAATGTCTGTATCTATAAAAAAACAATATTAATCATTGCTACATCGATTTTGTAACACAGATATACATAAAAGACTAAGTGGGTAAAACAATTAGCAATTAGTTTTTTTTTTAAAGAGGGCAGAAATAGTACAGCTAATTCAGCATAGTTTTATTGGTAGTTAACTACACAGTTTTTCGTTTAACTATACACTTTAGTTTTTTTTTTAGTTTTGCCTGTGGTTCTCTAATTCTCGTATCTCAGCTCAAAGTAATAAATATTGGCAGTTGAAATTGTAAAAAAGGAAACGGACATATCCAAAAGACAAAAGGTGTTTTAGTAAATGAAGAATAGTTTTATTTTTGCAATTCTTTCATTTGTAAAGAAGGAATACCATTGACTTACTTAAATTGTGTATGATGGCAAAAAGACACCATGGTGATTTGCTAAATCACTTAATGATAGCCACCTCCTTAACTAAAAATTGAAAGTATATGGTTTCTAGAAACAATTACTTGCCATACTTAATAGTTCCTTAGTAGTGTGTGTGTTGTAAATTGTTATACGGGAAATCTTAAACGGTTTGTTACAACTAAACTTTAGCATACCCCAATGTTCGTGCTTAAACCTGTGCAAGTGAATTATTAGTTAACCATCTGAAAATAAAGACTTCCTTATGGTGTTGGAAAAGTTGGCAGAAAATACTCTTTGGCGTGAAAGTCTCTGTGATTTTATAGGCTACTGTTGATGTTGGGTAGTTAAAAAAAAAGAAAAATACTTATTTACAGGAATTGAACCTTTTAGAAACCACATACACATCATTTACAAACAGTTTAGTTTCCATTTTCAACCATTCATAGTCTGTAATAGTATTTGATATTCAAACTGAGATTTCACCTGCCATTTTTCTATTTAATCTAAATCACAACAATTTTAAGTGCATTCATTTTCCTAAAAGCTATGAGATTTTACATTTTGTTGACAAAGTAGTTGTTGTTTGCATACTTTTTGTAATTAAACAATTATAATGATTATAATTGTATTCAAACTTGATATATAGCATATCTTTATAACAAGATTTCAACTTCTTGTATAATACTTATTTGTGTACAATATAGACGGTTAATTTAGGACTATAGTAGAAAAAGCTTTGCATAAAGAACATGTTATTTTGTACATGTATAAAATATGTACCTACTCTCTACCTGTCCTAACAAATTAATATTGTATATGAGATTTTACTGTATTTATGTGCTAAAAATGTGCTTTTTTATTTATTTATTTATTTAATTGTTGTCTCTCTCATCTTTGAAAATCACACTGGTGTGGATTTATTTACCATGTAGAATCACCCCATCATCATGATATTCTTTTTATTGCCATTAGTTTGGTGACTTAGACAAATCATGGCTGGAACACATCATATTGAAGTAACGGATTCATAATTTATCTTTGTTTAATAATGTACATTTAATAGGGGTAAGCTTCTGGAAATTGCTTTCTGGCATAGCACTGCACAGTAAACAGGGCCAACTCATCTCATTAGCTTTTCCATTAATTGTGTGGCTAAAAGCTTGTGTTAATGAAGTACAGGATCTGCAAATGCAATTAACACAGCAACTGTATTGACTGCAGTTAATAGGTTTGAATATGAGAATAAAATATACAGTAAGACTTTAAGCGGTTAGGAATGAGATCTGAACCTTAACATTTTTGCATGCCAAAGGATATGAATCACGAAGAATTACAACACATTTATCATTCTTCATAAGTCATTTTTGTCTGACAACTGTGTAAAAGTTATTTGAAAAAAAAATAAATATATTTCGACATATAAAAGAAAATTATCATAACTGATTCAGAAAGAAGCTGTGATTTTAATGCACATGTATATAATAATTCTCTTCTAGTTGAAATTTGAAGTTAATGCATTTTCATATGTCTTAAAAGACACAACTGCTCCTTTGAATACAGCTCTGCTTTCTCTTAGTAACAAAAAAAAATCTGTGGCATGGGTAATTGTAAAATAAGGTGTTACATTTTTAATGTTGCTGCAGTTGCTGAATGAGCTGTCAAGTGTTCATGCTATGCATCATCAATGAGACAAGTGGGTGAAATCAAATTTTAATTAGAGTCGCATACATAATGACTACAAATTGTATAATTACTTCCACAGTAAGGTTCTGACAATAGCTGTTTGTATGTTGTGTGAAAATGTCTTCAGTTCTAACACTGCAGAAGAAATGTAACATCAATAAATGCTTAGGTTTTAGTTAGGGTTACATGAAAAAAAAAATATTAATCTCTCTTTATTACATATCTATATTGTTATTTGCAGAAATATTTGGGAAAATATAATTCTGAAGTAGTTGCAAAAAAACTATTTCTAAAAAACAAGATGTTTATGATACAATACATACTATATTATTACTTTCTTATCAAGGATTCTTCTTGAGTAACACATTTTTTTTTACTTAAATGATTGGTATATTTACTTCCTCACTGTCTAAATAACTAAGCCATACCAAAACAGTATTCAGTTGCAAAGGACTTGATCTATAAGTTGCGTATGCTTGGTCTTTTGTATGTGAACAGGATAATTGGTAGCATGATAAAGGGTGGTACAGGACAGATGAAACTTGGATGTGTAATGTCTCAATGCTACCACAATTACCCAAAATTAATAAAAAGGCCAACACACAAATAAGCAAAAAATCATTTTATAAAAAATAAATAAATTATCTGGGTGTCCAATGACAGGAGATTAAAAATGGCAGTAAATATGCTTCTATGCAGCACTGGTCTCAAGCGGTTAATGGATATATTGTATACTCCTTTCACTATAATAAGGATATCAGAATTAAATCAGAGAAATGTAATCAAAGTTCCAGTTTTCAGGATACAGTCCCATGACTGAGACATCTGTTCCCACAGTTATCCCATGAATCCCTTTTCATTATAACAGTAAATAACAGTCCTGTGAAAAAGAAAGTACACCCTCTTTCGATTCTATATTTTTCATATATTGGCATAATAACAATGATCTGTTACTTAGCAGGTCTAAAATTAGGTATATACAACCTCAAAAGAACAACATATGACATATAATACCGTGTCATGATTTATGACAAAAAAAAAGGAAAATGAAGAAGCCATGTGTAAAAAAAAACTAAGTACATGCTTCCATAGGTGTGATCTAAGTTTTAGCAGTTTGTGAGTCTGGAGCATTCAGGTGTGTGTTTACACAATGCCAAGGAAGAAATACATTCTTAGAGAAGAAATTGTTGCTGCCAAACAATCTGGGAAGGGGTAGAAAGCCATTTCCAAACTATTAAAAGATTATTGAAAAGTGGTAAACATTCAATACAGTTGCCAATCTTCCCAGGAGTGAACATCCCAGCAAATTCATGCCAAGGTCATGACAGTACAAGACTGAGCAAGTATTGTTTGGAAGGGTTTTCCAGGAGAAAGCATCTTTTCTCTAAAAAGAACATGGAAGCATTGCTTAGATATGCAGATTTGCATCTGACCAAACCACACGACTTGTGAAACAATGTCCTTTGAACAGATGAGACCAAAGTGGAAATGTTTGGCCATAATGCACAGCTACACATTTGGCAAAAACCAAACACAGCATATCAGCACAACTACCTCATGCCAACTGTCAAGCATTGTGGTGGAGGGGTGATGATTTGGGCTAGTTTTGCAGCCACAGGACCTGGGAACCTAGCAGTTATTGAGTCAACCATGAACTCCTCTGTATACCAAAGTATCCTAGAGTCAAATGCAAGGCCATCAGTATGACAACTAAAGCTTGGCAGAAGTTAGGTAATGAAACAGGACAATGATCCCAAGCACAAATAAACAATAGAAGTGGCTGAATATAAAAATAATCGAGGTGTTGCAATGGTCCAGTCAAAGTCCAGATGTCAACCTGATTGTGGCAGGACCTTAAGAGAGCTGCGCATAAACAAATTTTCACAAAGCTACATTGTAAAGAGTCAGACAAAATGAATCCAAATTATGTGACAGACTGATAAAGTCATACAGAAAATGATTAATTTAAGTTATTGGTGCTAAAGGTGGTTCTACAAGCTGTTAAATCATAAGGTGTACTTAGTTTTTCCCACATGCCTTCTCCATTTTGGCTTTGTTGAATATATGATGACACAGTGTAATATGCTATGTGCTGCTGTTCATCTGAGGTTGTCTGTACCTATTTTTTTAGACCTGCTAAGGAACAGAATTTTCTATAAATGATTTAAATCATTTAAGCAAGCTAGTACGATATACTTATACCTTGGAACTCTCTGGATTTGCTCTAAATGCCATAGGTCTCACAGCAGTATTACAGATTACATCAGATAGCAATTAATGTATGCTTTGGTGTCTTGTTCTGCTCCCACCCGCTACCTCCCATCACACCACTAATAGTCCTACCTCCGCTAATCTTGCTCCTCCCTCTCACACCCACTATATAAAACACAAAATAGAGGTTTCTAGAGTAGAATATTTGTCAGTTCATGCAAGAACATTTTTTATATACCTTGGCTAAAATTGCTATTTGATTTATTCTAGATCAACAACAAAGTTGAACTTGATGAGTCTTTCTTCAGCCTAAATTACCATGTTACAATGTCACTATGTGATTTTTTTGAAACAGGAAATTAAGTAGGATATTTCTGTTTTTCCTCTTGAATTTTAGCTGGAAAATAGAAAAATGGCCCACATTTAGGACTTTTCCCACAAGCATAAATTATGTTTCACCCATTACCGCTTCTGAACCACAAAACAAGCTATTATTATTTTGTAACTTCAGAATAAGTAAAAGCTAGAGAAATCACAGAGAAATTGCTGAAGTATTTGACACATAGTGTCAATAGTAGTGTTATTCTTATTCATAATTTATGGAAAACAGTACATAGTCAGATGTTTTAATCATTTTCTATATACACAAAAAGAAAAAAAAGTTCTTGTTTAACAAATATATTTTTTATTGTATCTTTTTCAGAGTTAGAATTTTCTTTCAGTAAGTATTGATTAATTCTAAGTCACATCATTATCATTAGGAGTACTCATTTTGTACTCAAACCTAGGTCTATATGCTTCTGACATTTATGGAACAAATTTATATCTATTTGACCACACACAAGGAAGCATGTGAGAATGAAAGCATCTGAGATCACATTATCAATATGCTTCTGTGGCAAAATGCCCAATTGCAAAAACCTTACCTTAATCTAATATGTTAATCAATAATGTTAATGCATTCAGTAAAAGTTCATTTTGATTCGTAATTATTCCAGCTGAAGATAATGGTTATCATTGTAACCATCCATTGAAAAATCAATAAGAAAAAGTTAAGAGATGGCCACACTCCAGTTGAAGCTATTACTCACACTAATTGGAGATTCCCTGAATCTCAATCCCAGGAGAGCCTTTTACACCTTTCAGACAGGTTGATCATAGAAACCGAGACTAGTGTATCGAAAGACATAGCAGGCTTCTCTTTCATTAACTAAACATCACTATGTGCCTAAATGAGAACTAAAATACCACATTGTAGTCTAACTTCTCAACCAGTTGTAAAAGATTTGTTTACGTCACCCAAGTAATAGATAAATTATTTTGGAACGTCACGCAAATTTTTATTGTATAAATCTTTATGTTTTCTTTGCCTCTCTATGCAAATGCTGTCTTCTATAAAGCATTATATACAGCATTAAACTACTTTGCCTCTTTGGTGCATGCTGATATGTGTATTTAGTATAAGAGAATGTATAAAAGTATTGTACATTTTTTAGAAACCTGTGATTGTTAGCTTTGCTATCATTGGTTTCTTGGCCAATGTCAGACACCTTTTAAGAACTATTATATTTTGTGTTTTGTCTTTTGTATTGTGGTGTTACTAAATTAAAATGCAAGGTACATTTATGGTGATCTGTATGTTAAGCGCACCCCTCCTATTCAAGGTAAATGAAACATCGATCTATGAATTCTAGTTACTAAATTTCCAGTTGCCATAATACCTAATCATGTAGTGTACGTAGACAGTAGCGTGGGATTTTCTACCTATATGCTATTAGTAGTGTACATTATCACATGTACTTTTTGATGTTTAAATGGACATTCATATGAAAATATATTAAACTGATGTCGCAGTTCACTCATCATGGTGCATTGCTAAATATTTAGTTAAATTAAAGGAATGAAAAGTTTCAACTCATCTAGTATTTATTTATTGAACATTTCCAGATATTTCTTACATCAAATGTTGTAGGGGTCTTGAAATTGAAATGCAAGTTTAGTATTCTAAATTGGCATTTCCCCCAAAGCTGCACATGTTAATTTTTATCTATCAATGTCTTTTTTGCTTTCTGAGTAATCGAAATGTAATGTGCTGGGAAATTATGTTAAAATGTCATACTATTTTGCCCTTCTCTGTCATAAATGGATTAATACTCAGTTGTCTACTAGTTGGTTGACTATTGAGAAGAATGTGGTAAGTTATTTATAAGTAAAGGTATGGCTAACAGCTTCCGTGGCTTGGTAAGGCAACATAAGTTAACTATCATCTGTACACCATCAAGATAACTAAACATGATATGTCATTTCTTGTAACATTCACATTTAAAATTAATATCTATCCAGGGAATTTTGTAATCTCTATGAATTATCTTTATTAATGAGATAAATATGTAAAATCTAGAAAATGCACAATGAATAAATAGAAACATATGCATATTTGTAGGCAGTTAGAGTGTCTGGGAACTTGTGAAGTGAGTTGAGAATTTCCCTATGGAATATACTCTTAATTGAATATAAAAATAATTCTCTCTTGAATTATAATTGCTTTGTCACTGTAATTTAGAAACCTCTGATTTTATCTGTCAAATTTATTCTTTATGATTATTTATAACAAAATGTATTTTTGATCAGTAGTAAGGAAAAGCAACCAGCACACTCACTGGTGGTAAATGCTAGCAATTGTTATAATTTAGGAGTTTGCATTTTCTTTTCAATGAACACTACTGCCAGGACCATGGAGGACCCAATATCGCTGTTTATTTCTCGATTCAACTTCTTACTGTGAGTATCTTTAATGCAAAATCTATTGTCACAGTGGACAACTGGGAATTATGTCCTAGCTATGGGATTTGGAGCAATGCATTGCATTGTATGCAATGCATGAAAAGCTTTGTAGATGGATTTATAATGAGTTTGATGCTGCTTGTGATCTCATTACCATGAGACAAGTGGAGTTTGAATGATACCTTTATTGGCTAACTGAGTAAATATAGATTGCAAGCTTTCAAGACCTCTCAGGTCCCTTCATCAGACATGTTATACAACAATGTGAAAGACCTCTCTTTAAGTATCAGTCAAATAACATGGTTAAGAATGGGAAGCAGATAACATCAAAATGTCTAAGGCAAGGTCCTTTGATCAGTCAATAGTGTTAAAATCAGAGGTGGATTGGACTCATAAAAGGAGGTGTCAGGAGGTATTCACAACTTGGGTCAGGTTGTGAATACCCCCTGACACCTCCTTTTATGACTCCAATCCATCTGAGCACAAAGGCAGAAGACTGGAGTTGCCGTGGCCTACACTACACACTAACTGCAGCTCCCATGATATACAGTCAGTCATTACTGGCAGAACACCATAACATTATGGCTAGCAGATTCTGCAGCACTTTTACAAAAGTGTCAGTAAAATCATTTAAAATCACACACAATAACAAACGGATGCAAAAGGATTCCTTACAGTTGTATTGAGAAGTAAAATTGCTTACTGGCACAAGACGTGCGAGAGAACGTCATTCACCTACCTTGCGAATGACAAATCAGAGAAGAGGATCTGGTGGCTGGGCTATGAGGTAGAGAAAAATACAAACAAGTGATTCTGTAATGCAGAATTGACAGACTAAGACAAACTGATACATTAGGTGGAGAGAGCCCTGCTTGCACGCTAACAATCTTAAGGGAATGGGGTGACAAACATAAGGCACAGAGAAAGGGTGAGAGGTAGTGTACATGGATAATACTTCCCCTAATTGGAAGTGAAGAAGATCGAATATGTTGAATATCTTGCACGAAAGCATAAATACCTGTTAACTATAAGTAAACTTCTATAAAATGAACAACTAATTCATTAAATCACTTGCCTACAGGTGAGACATGTTTTTGCCAGCTGATGCGAGGGAAAGCAAGCAGGCAAATCCTCTTAGCAATCAGAGCCCAAACCCATTAAGAGGCAGATATAGTATAAATGCTGGTTTTTACGTGTTGAGAAGATATCTGGTATCTATTGCTAGGAGTTTTTCAGTTACTCAAAATAAACATATTCTGGTAACACAATGACTCACTGGGATAGTTTGGATTCATAAAGAGAAATACTAATGAAGCAGATTCTGAAATTCTTGTTTAATTTGATTGTTTTTAGCACTGATGTTAAACTTGAACTGCTGAAAGAAGAAAAGTTAAAAATGGTTGACACCTTTATATATATTAAGATACTATTTTTAAATTAGCTTAGTGAGATGTAGAGTCTGGTTTGTAATTGATAAAAATGTTTCTGAATAGATGTAGATAGAATTTACATTTTATAAATATTTCATTTGAAAAATTAAAAAGTTAATGTTCAAAGTCACAAATTATTGTATTCGTTTAAACACTGAAAATCAAGATTTGTCTGGTGATAAATGGAGATACATATACCTGGAAGGGATTAGTAATAGATATTATAAATTCAGCTTTTATTTGATCATTCTTTGGGTTAACAACTTAGAGATATACTACACATGAATAAAATATATTAATCCAGAATTACAAAGAGCGCATTGTATAAAGTCTTTATTTTATATTTCAATTATTTGCTATTGAAAGTAATTGAAAATGTTCTTAAAATATTGAGACAGATTTTCATCACTGTTTAATAATGATGATTCATAATAATAGTCTTTTAAAAAATGTAAAAAAGTAACCAGTATAATACTATGGATATAAAAAGTCTACACACCCCTGTTAAAATTCCAGGTTCTTGTGATGTTAAAGAATGAGACAAAGATAAATCAGATGTCAGAACTTTTTCCACCTTTTATGTGACCTATAACATGAACAATTCAATTGCAAAACAAGCTGAAATCTTTGAGGGGGGACAAAACCCCCACAATAACCTGGTTGCATAAGTGTGCACACCCTCTTATAACTGGGGCTGTGTTCATATTTAACCAATCACAGTCAAACTCATGTTGAATACAAGTCATTACATACCTGTCATCATTTAAAGTGACTCTGATTAATCATAAATAAAGTTCAGCTGTTCTAGTAGAATTTACATGTCATTTGCTTGGTTGCATCTCAGAGCAAAAGCCATGGTCCGCAGAGAGCTTCATAGATCTCATTGTTGAAAGATATCAGTCAGGAGAAGGGTACAACATAATGTCCAAAGCATTCGATATACCATGGAACACAGCGAAGACAGTCATCATCAAATGGAGTAAATATGGCACAACAGAGACATTACCAAGAACTGGAAGTTCCTCCAAAATTGATGAAAAGACGAGAAGAAAACTAGTCAGGGAGGCTTACAAGAGGCCTACTGCAACATTAAAGGAACTGCAGGAATTTCTGGCAAGTACTGGCTGTGTGCTACATGTGACAACAACCTCCCGTATTCTTCATATGAAGGGCTATGGGGTAGGGTGGCAAGACGGAAGCCTTTTTTTTTACAAAGAAAAACATCCAAGCCAGGCTGAAGTTTGGAAAAACAAAAGCATGCCAAAAGCATGTGGGACAAAGTGTTATGGTCTAATGAAACCAAGGTTGAACTTTTTGGCCATAATTCCAAAAGGTATGTTTGGCACAAAAACGACACTGCACATCACCCAAAGAACACCATACCCACAGTGAAACATGGTGGGGCAGCATCATGCTTTGGAGCTGTTTTTCTTCAGCTGGAACCAGGGCCTTAGTCAGGGTGGATGGAATTATGAATACCAGGCAATTTTGGCACAAAACCTTCAAGCGTCCGTTAGGAAGCTGAAGATGAAGAGGAAGTTCACCTTTCAGCAAGACAACAACCCAAAGCACACATCCAAATCCACAAAAGCATGGCTTCACCAGAAGAAGATTAATGTTTTAAAAGGGCCCAGTCAGAGCCCAGACCTGAATCCAATTGAACATCTGTGGGGTGATCTGAAGAAGGCTGTGCACAGGAGATGTCCTCGCAATCTGACATTTGGAGCACTTTTGCAAAGAAGAGTGGGCATATATTGCCACGTCAAGATGTGCTTTGCTAATAGACTCCTACGCAAAAAGACTGATTGCTGTAATAAAATCAAAAGGTGCTTCAACAAAGTATTAGTTTAAGGGTGTGCACACTTATGCAACCCCCTCATAGATTTCAGTTTGTTTTCCAATTGAATTGTTCATGTTATAGGTCACATTAAAGGTGGAAAAAGTTCTGACATGATTTATCTTTGTCTCATTGTCTCATAAGAACCTGGCATTTTAACAGGGGTGTGAAGACTTTTTATATCCACTGTATATGTAAAGGGTGTTTTACCCTTCCATGTTGCACCTTGAATTTTGAAACAACCGTGCATTGTTAGCATACCTTGAAACCCAGAGCCAAATACGTGGACGCCAGGTCAATGAATTCACCTTCAGGGTGGGGGTGCACTTGAAGCCACGCACTTCTCAACAAAGAGATTGGTGTTAAGTATTAGGAAAGTTACACTGATTAACTTGCGGCAGGTGTAGGGTTAAGCACTTGGTATACTTATTTTACTTTTTTTATTTTATGTTTTGATATACAATAGAATTGTGCACGGCAAGCAAAACAGATTCAGACAAAAAATTTGTTTCTTTATTGCTGCGTTAGTTTTTGGACAACACACTTCCTTCTTCTAACCATTTGTTGTGGATGAAATTGAGAGGCTTTTTATGACTTGTAAACTCCAGAGACGTTTCCAAAGGGAAGGTCCCTGACACCTTCTAGACTCACCTTTCACTTACAGCAGCAGCATCTAAAGGTTTGGGAATTGATCCAGACTCAATTTATCATTGCAGGACCAAGAGAAACAGCAGCACTACACCAATGGATACACAGATCCAGCAGTGTGCTATGAGACTTTTTTCCAAAAATTGGACAATTTTGATAAACTGATCCCTCAGAGTAAAGACGGTGATAACAAAGCAGTAGTAGTAATAGGGCACTGGGCAGACACCGGCAGATACACACATCAAGCCCCATAGTACAGTGCTGCATTTTCTCTAAAAATTAGAAACATATTTTAAAAAATTGAGCCCTCAAAATAAGGAAGGACATTGAGCTGCAGCAGCAGAGCCAGGGCACAGGGCAGGCACTCCAGACAGTTACATGTACGCTGTACAGGATTGTACAGGACCTAATGTCCCAAATATGATTCCCCAGGAAATGAACTGAGTCACAGCAGCAGAGGCAGGGCAGAGAGCGCAATCTATGCCAGACAGACACACCCAGATTGAACAGGATTACATTTCCCCTAAGTTTTAAATATTGAAAGACATAATTGATCACTCTGAGCGAGGAAGGAGACTGATCTGCAACAGCAGCAGAGGCAGACACTGGGAAGCAGCAGCAGAGGCAGGACACAAGGAACGGACCAGCAGACAGACATATCCAATAGACATGTGCAAATGGGCCAAAAACAATTCAGACAAATTTTTAAGTTCCTTTTTGGCCCATTTGTTTTAGGGCAACAAATGTCAATGTCTGGTCATTCGGTTCTGATGAAAATCAGGGGGGGGGGGGCATTTTTTAATCCGGGAAATAAATTTGTTTCTTGATGCCTACATTTTCTTTCACTCACTCTTTCATGCTCAATTCTCATTCACACACACACATACACACACAAGTCTCTCTTTTATCTTTGTCTGCATTTCTGCAGATATAACCTGGCGTGAACTTGGTGGAGCTTCTAGTGCCGCCATATCCCCTGATTCTCCAAATAGGGGAGAGAATGTCACCAAAAGCGCCACGACTGTGCCCTAAGGTGAACTTCCAACAAAATGGCGGTGCTTTCACTGACATCCTCTAATCGGAAGTTTGCAACAGGTTATGTGTGCTGCTCATTCATAAACTCAGCATGGAGTAGAAACTATCTTTAACCCTACTGCCCTTCTGCTCCATTTTCACACCTCCTGTGGGCACATTGGGGTAATGTGCCTACACCAGCTGCAGTAGCACTGTCCTCTAATACTTTGGGCAGCCATCAGTGTGCTGCCAGTGAAATAAATGCATGCTGTGCAATATGGTGCTCAATTGTTGGATTCTGTCCCCAATATTTTTTGTTCTGAATATGAATAAACCCTGCATTTTAAAGTATATTTGAAAAACACATTAGTCTTAAAAGGATATATTTGAAAATATATAGTTCCTAATTTTATTGTGGCCCATGACAGCAGATAATGGGATGGGACCAACTGAGAGAGCACCAGCAAAGTTTGTATAATGTGGAAAAACATCTTAAGTATGAAATGAACCATTTTCAAATTTATGTAAATCATTTACTGAAAACAAGGCTATTTAAAGCCGAGAAATTACCTTCACAGTAGGTAAGAAACATTGCAAATAAACATATAGCTCTCCTAAAAAATAGAGCTAAAAATGTAAAAGGAATGCTGAGGGAGGGGGATGTGTATGAGCTGTATGTGTACGTGTATGCATACATAAGCTACATGTGTACGCAAATACATATATGGTTATATGTGTATGGTGTTAGAATTACTATATGTATGTATGTAAGGATTAGATGTTAGAGTAGCTGTGTGTATGCCTGTGTAATTGTATGTGTATGTTGTGTGTCTGCCTGCATGTACAAATATTACTGGGTTTGACCATCATCATATCCCCAACATCCGTTATTAATTTCCATACCCAACCACAATCATTATTCCCCCACCACCACATTCCTCCCCACCATCATTTTCATGCCCTACTATTATCACCCCTAATTTCACCATAATTATCCACTTCCATCTTCATGCTCCCTACCATAACTACTAATCATCTCCATACCCATCCTTTATTTCCTCATGATCCTAATACCCTTACCTTAGCATGCCTTCATATTAATACAATATTCAACAATATTTTCCTGAATATACACAACTGAACCCAGGCCCAAAAGTACAAAAAAAACAGAGCCCCAATGTGATAATTGCCCAGGGGCCTTAGACTTCATTATCAACATGTCCCACAGAGCCACCTTTGTCGCAATACAGCTTGTATGATCCATATTATCTCCCAAACAGCTTGTCTGTCCCATCTTTGCACCCAAACAACTTGTCTGTGCTATCTTTGCCCTAAACAACGTGTAAGTGCCTGCAGTGGTTTGTCTGTGCCACCTTTGTCCCCAAACAGATATTTACTGCCCCAGATTGTCTGTGCCACCTTTGTCCCCAAACAGATATTCACTGCCCCAGATCGTCTGTGCCACCTTTGTCCCCAAACAGATATTCACTGCCCCAGATTGTCGGTGCCATCTTTGCTAAAGAGCTTGTCAGTCCCTCCAAGTAGCCTGCCTGTGGCATCTTTGCCACTTAACAGCCTGCCTATGTCATTTTGCCATGTTTTCTAAAACCCCAGTCTTTTCTTTTGGTCCATTCTGACAAGGACCACATTTTGTGTTCACTTGTATCTCATTAATACAACAATGCATTTGTGTATAATAATTTGTGGGATGTTACAGTGCCAATTTCAATTTTTCAACTATTGCCTTGCTGATTTCCTACTTAGGACAGTTTAGATGCCTGCTAATTTCAAATACCCCCTAAATATATCTGGAAAGGCATTCTAAGTCAACTTCATCACTTTTTCACTTAATCAATTGTCTCACCGGGGACCTTATTAGGCGAATGACATAAAAAGTTCATCCAACAGTTTAGGACATTTTTTAAGTCATATTTAAAACAAAGTTTGTCCAACATGTTGAAATTTTGCATTTTAAGATAAATTTGGGGTATCTCTGAAAAAATAAATATCTGTCAGCGTTGATTTTTTTAAATAAAAATCATATATATCTTGTATAGATAGCATGGCTTTAAAAACATACATTTAGGCAGTCGCATTTTACTTAAGTCCTGTAATCAAACTGAAAAGATATATCAGTTGCATTCTGAAAACATCATTGAAATCTTTATACCACAGCTGATAGTTTTGATGTCAGGGAACAGCAAGCTTTTTATAAGTCCATTAGGTTCTACAATCTTTTCTGTATAGAAGAGGAAATAAAATGTATGCTTTTGAAAGAAAAAAAATAAGCAAGAAAAGTCACGGCTTGTCTGCAACTTTGTTGAAGCACAAAAGATGGCCAGAATTACATTTACAACACCATCTCTACAAAGAAAGCCTGAAGCACTACAGCTGTGATTTAAGAACTCTGTATTGATAAGTACGTATTCCATGAGTCTGCACTTTCATAGTAATTGAAGATTCTTTTATGGTTTGCTACCGAGGTTTCGACTAGCATCAACCATTTGTATGTGGAAAATAGGACGTAAAAGAAAAGACAAACATACTTGCATGTGCTTTTTTTCTTACTGAATTGTATAGTATTCATTGTGTATGACCTGTTTGTATATGGGTGATGTACTACCGCAAGCTCACACAAATTATTTTACCTTCTATAGGAATAAAAATAAACGTGCAAATCTTTTATATTTCAGTGAATAATTGTAACAACCCCAAACTCATTCACATAACACTCCATGACTTTTAATTTCAATTGACATGTACAAAGCATTAGACTGAATGCACTGATTTTTACTTTTCATGTTGCTCAGAAATGTTGGCCTACTTCCCACTTTTATCGAAGCTATTATTGCATTATATAGTTCACCTTCCGCTATTGTACATACTATGGGGTATTTTATTGTATGCCTTGTCAGTAGAACCCTTGACATCCAAAATTCAATCTCACCCATAAATTAAAGGTTTCCCAATTGCTTTAACTAAAGTTCGGACTCTTGGCCTTTTTTGTGAAGGCATTCTGGTTCATACTTAATATACCTGCTTCAGGGTTATTCTATAGTTCTATTTCTTACCATGAAAAATACATGATTTTGAATGGAGGAAAAACGTTTTGATCTACGAGCAGGAGAGTTTCTTTATAGATGATGACCAAAAAATGCTGCGCCTTATAGAAACTGTCCTCCTAAAAATCACCTACTCACAAAAAGCTTCAATAAATTCAGAAGGTAGTGCATGACTTTATCAAAATTAAAGGCAAGGCTAGAGTTGCTATTTCAAGTCTGGATGTTTGGCTGCCTGCAGGTAGTCCGGTTACAAAAATCAAAGCAATCCTCATATGAAGTGCAGACCACAGAAAATGTTATTTAATAAACTGGACAGAACTTAGAGGGTGGGAGGAAGGAACATCCAAAAATGCCTTACCAGTACTACCTGCAAGCAGCCAAACATCAAGGCTTGAAATAAATATCGGCATGGAGGAGACACAGACTTCTGGTTTAGTCAGACACTGGGTAAGCAACTTGGATTAAAAATAATTACTACTTTTATACACTATTTGTAGAAGACTGCATAGTTGTTTAAAAGCTACAGTTGTCCACAAAACTTTATATGCTCCTAGATTTAAATGCAGCCTGGAGTGGCATTATTATAGCTCCTCTTACTTGGCACAAACTAGACATGTGCCAATGGACCAAAAACTATTCAGATGATTTTGGCCCATTCAGTTTCAGACAACGAATTACCGTATTTGCTCAATTATAAGACGACCCCCCAACATCTGAATATTAATTTAGGATAAAAAGAAAAAGCCTGAATATAAGATGACCATATAGGAAAAAGTTTTACTAGTAACAATTAATTAATGTAAACTATTTTTTCATATTTAATAAAAGCTATGATTGAGAAAAATATTTTTTTGTTTTTTATTATCTTTTTTTTGCCAACCCCCCTTATGCACCTCTGCCCCCAGGCTTGCCACTCTGCCCCCAGAAATGACTTATACCCCATTATATGCCACTCCGCTTCCCTGATATGCCTTATTCCCTCCTATATGCCACTTTGCCCCATGATATGCCTTTTAACCCCTCATATGTCACTCTGCCTCCAGAAATGCCTTATACCCCCCTATATGCCACTCTGCCTCCAGAAATGCCTTATACCCATACATGTCACCATGGAGAGGAACATATCGGGGTCATGCCACATGACCCCACAGTGAAACCATGGCTGCTTGAAAGGACATGCAGATAAAGCTGCTGGAGAGGTGATATTAGGATTCCACCCCATCAGACTGGATTATTTGTTATCTGTAATGTCTACAGCCTCTATAGGTCACCTGTCAGTACAATCGTTACCTATATGCTAATGACCTGACCAGCTGCATCTGCTTACCTGGGTGCAGACCTCCTCCTCAAATACCTGCTGATTCTACCATTCCAGACCTTTGAATCACAGTTTATCTGCCTGGCCCTGTTCTCCTGCTAGCAGTGTTTCTGATTTACCTGTGATGACCAGGCTTGTTCTGACTCTGCTCCTGTATTCCGATTCAGCATTCATATTGTCTTTCTGGTTATGACCTGACTTGCCTGACTCAGGGGCGTACCTAGAGTATTTGGCACCTGGGGCGGATCCTGTATG
>VKOC01022619.1:0-18762 GCA_009364415.1 Spea multiplicata | reverse complement strand
TTTTAAACTTTGCCGACGCCCCCCCCCCGGTACTTACCTTTAAGAGTCCTGCGGCGAGTCTCCCTGCTCTGCCACCGTGCCGGCTTGTAATTCTGAGCGCCGGAAATTGACGCCACTTCCGGCGCTCAGCATTACAAGCCGGCACCAAGACCGAAGAGGGAGACTCGCCGCAGAGGAGAGAGGGGCACCGAGCGGGTAAGCGAAAACCACTCGGCGCCCCTCTCTCTCTCTTCCGTTTCAAAAAAAACAACCGCTCGGGGCGGCAAAGTGCCGCCCCTTCTAAAGTGCCGCCTGGGGCAATTGCCCCAGTCTGCCCTATTGTAGGGCCGGCCCTGGGTCCCATTGTCCCCTTATGATTTAAATCATCCACACCGATTGCTGACATTGTTGGGTGGATCTCAATATCTCGTATTCTACCTACCGGACATTTCTATGTACACGTTATCGTTACCTCTCTCTCCTCCGCTTAAAAAAAAAAGCTCCATTTTAGGGCCGGCCCTGCATAAAGCCTATCATCAAGGCACTGACCAAGGGATTGATGAATATACTTCATACATCACTGACTGTACTCACTCAACTAAATATGAAAGTCAGAAAGAATTATTAATTGTTAAAGCAATATGTGAATTCTGCAATTTTCAGAAAAAAAGCTTTCTGCCACACTTCCAAACACCGTTTAAAATTGTTATTTATTATTGGTTTATAGACTTTTAGACAGATTGGATCGAAATGGTCTTTTATGCCTTCGCAGAGTTGTTTTTTGGTTTTTTTTTTCGTTTTTTTTGTAATATATTCAAGTGGCCTGCTGGGATTTCATTTCGCTTTTGTGTGCGACCTCAATCAATGCGAAACGAAACAGTCCAGTTATATCAATTGCGTTTAATTGGAAAAAATACAAAACAACAAAAACTAATGGCCACATTCTTCAACAAGTCCATTAGACGTCTACATTTTAAGTATTTTACAGTATTCGGATTACGGATTAATGGAGCATGAAAATTGATTCTTTTTTTTCTTTTTTGTAAACTCCACGGAGGAAATATCATATAATTTAATATATTCTTATGATGTTTAATGACTTATAAAACTTTGTTTATTCATGCTGAACAAATAGTTTTCGGATATGAAGTTATTTGGTAAAAAAAAACAAAAAACTATTTTTTTTTTATCAAAGAGAATATTATGATTAAAAAAAATGAAGTAGAAAACAAATGTAAAATAATTAATTATATTAATAATCTACTTAAACTGTAAGCTCGTTTGAGCCGGGCCCTCCTCACCTGTTGTCTCTGTTAGTCAGTTTGTTATGTTACATATGTTACATGTTACATGTCCTGTCTACCCATTGTACAGCGCTATGGAATTTGATGGCGCTATATAAAACAATAACTAATAATAATGAAGTGTCTATAGCAGGGATGTCCAAAGTCCGGCCCGTGGGCCAATTGCGGCCCGCGTTCCGGACTGATAAGGCCCCACAGATAAGTTGCCCAAATATAGATGTTATGGCCCCCCAGTGAGTCCCCGAGCGCCGCTCAGGACTCCTGGGATCTCTCGCCACGGGACTTGACATCATCAGCCGGCGCAGGGAGAAGGAAAGCCCAAATCTCTCGAGATCTCGGACGTCGCAAGATTTGGGCTTTCCTTCTCCCAGCGCCTCCACGCACAGCCGCAAGGGCGATCGTTAAGGTGAAGAAGACCGGGCTGTGCACTCAGGATACATGTATAAGGCAGACAAGGGAGCATATAGGAATCTGTGGTCGTAGGCTGTCATACCCTTCATTAACCCCTGACTGTCCGTGAGATGAATACATTGTAAAATCTCAGTTAATGTCAGTTGGTCTAAATCAGTTATAAATATATTTGAGCGCATGTCTACTTGGTGTTATGTTCCCGTTCACATTTTTTGAACTTAAAAGTTGACAGACAACCTTTATTACTTTGTGTAATGTACTTTGCAACGTCCCTGACATATTTCAGCTTCCTGTTTTTTGATATTAAAGGCAGAGGGATCTAACACCTGTTTGTCATCCAAGTCACAAAATGAAAAGTATGCCGTTTTCAATAAACTTTGCATAAAATAGTTAATTTGCATTTAATTTTAAATGGTTCAAAGAATGTCAGGCAAAATGGTCGGCCCTCGCACATGTTTACCTCATCAAATCTGGCAGTCTTCGAAAAAAGTTTGGAAACCCCTGGTCTATAGATATGGCACCTTCCTATATATTTATATAGAAAGTGCATGCTGTACTATACTTACCGTACATTACTCTTTAATTCTTTAATTCAGACAATGAACATAACAGAGAAATTCCTAAAGGCTCAGACCCTGATACTCATCAAATATACATTTGTTCTTTAATTGTAGCGGTTCACTAATGGTTCTACTTAGCGCGCCAATAAAACTCATGACTGGTGGCCCTAATTTTATATAATTTATTTAAATAATTCAAGCCTATGTTATTTGTGCAGTTCTAGTAAGTACAAAGCCCTGAAGACCGGCTGCACACAAGGTTAGTGAGTGAGAGTGTGTGTCTATGTGTTTGAGTGAGAGTGTGTTAAAGTAAGTGACTGGTTGTGTGTTACAGGGGGATAGAGGTGCAAAAGTGGGGTAATTATTTTTATATACCCCCCGCATAGCATTCATGTGATTGGCTTAGCTCAGCTGCCATTGACTAGTATTGGAGTTTTACTGAGCATGTGCAAGAACTGTACCAAGGTATGCTTCCTTCTTTCAGTAGAGGCGGCTCAGGGTGGAGCTAATTGAGATACAATAAATACAAGAACTTTCATGGGTAACATGGGCTCTAATATGCATTTAACATGAAGATATAATGGCTACATAGCTCTTTAGTAGCGCTGGAGTGCCAAATCATTCCATACCCACAAAGAAACCCCATTTACCCCAGGAATAAATAGAACAAGCCGACAGCAGATCCGGTGCACCAAAAATGAAATGTGTGCCCGCACGTGTCGAGCCGTCGGCCGCTCTTATGTCATCAGGCGTCCGCTGGCCCCGATACTATACATAAAAAGCACTATGATATTTTGAAACATAAGCGGCATAGTAAGGGTGCCATTTTTCTACCCCAAGTTAATCCCAAGCGTTTTTATTGCTGCAGTAAAACTAAAATAACCAAAAATATAATTTTTATATTTAAGAAAAAAAAACAACTAAAACTTTAATAGATTAGCGGCAGCCAAAATTTAAAATGATAGTTGATTAAAAGAATTAGCTTCCAGCTGAACTGTTTGCGCTCATCCATTTATTCAATTAAAGTATTAAGGAAAAGATAAGCCCTTCACATACAAGAAAATGATTTTATTAAATATACCAACATTGTTACTTTGCTTCTTACTTTATAATTAATTTTTACCCATTCTAGACAAAAAATAGGCCAAGGTCTTATAAGAACGGAGGCAGAAGTGCTTTTAGATTAGGCAATTAGTTGGATTTTTTTACCTAAAAAAACACTGGCAAGCGAAGAATAAATTGGGGGGAAGAACTTCTCTGTGGGATACTTTTTATATCCTTTATTAAACGTTGGTTTTATTAATTTATGTGGTATATTTAACTCTATATGTACCACAATCTATATTGATGAGAAATTTAGCATCTGTATGTTTTTTTTTGACCTTGAAGATGTTTTATTAAAGACACTGTTCCACTTGCACAAAACATTTATAATGCTCCCTAAACACATAGCTAGTAACGGCAGAAAAAGGAATTGTCTCGCCACAGCGATGAAATTTCGGCACGCATGGGACAGGCATTCGGCTCCTGAATCCAAGACGAGACCAACGACTGATCAAGGCTTGAGTCTTACCCACAAAACTCACTATAAAATCTATTGTTCAGAATCTGATGTCATAATTGGTCATATCACTGGCAGTTCCAGATATGCTGATGATGTAATATGACATCATAGCTTCCCTTAGCATATCCTATCACACTCATTTTTAGTTTCCTTTTTGACAAACCCTCATTACATCTTTCCACAAAATATTTCTTGTCAAAGTCTGTTAAAAAAAAAAGGCCCCAGTTGAGTAAATTTTTACTTGTCTATTTTTTTCCAAATATGAAATAAATAGCTTTATTTAAAAAGACACTATAGTGAAATATGTGGGTTTTTTAAAAAAGTGAGCCATGGTTCACCTTAAACAAAATGTGTACTTTTGATTTGTAACGCGTCTCGCTACACACAGTTCTCACATAATAATTTCCCTCTGTAAATTAGGAACATTTTGGTGGAGCTTTCATTCCACCGAAAGCCAAGTTTGTGATGAAGTGGTCAAGTTTCAATGCTCTCTTTCCGTATTAAATCAGAATTTCAATATGAATAATAAAACCCACAGGAGTAGAGTTTTACTGCATCCTAATCAATTTGAAGTTTATTTGCCTCGAAGGACTGTAACAGATTTAGCTATTTCTTTGAGTTCTGAAATTTTATGACTAAATTCTCTGGCTAAAATAAATCTTTTTTTTTTATTATAGCGTTACAGGTTATTCCGGGGAAGCATTAAAAAAAAAGTATTCAAGAAAGTTTTGCTTCTAAATAGGTGCAATGTATTTAATCTGAAATACATAGATTTTAGGTAAAATTTACATTAACCGTTTACAGATTTTGTGCCAATATGAATGAAAAAAGTATAGAAATGTTTTTCTTTTTAATGAATGGCCTATTCCCTTTCCTAGAAAAAAGTTATTTTTTTTAAGATTTAATTATATTTTCTTAGGGAATGCCTATATCAAGAATGTAGCCATGTGACTTAAGAGGATGACACTGATAGGTTGAAAGTATATGTTGCCATGTGGACAAAAAGGATTCAAAACCTTAAGTGCATTCTCTGTCTTGCTTAAAGTGCTGCCATTTTTACTTCCCCCTGCAGGATTAGTTGCCTAAAAACACCGGTTTCTATGACAACAATCTGTCAGTACCTTCTTTTTTGTGTGCCAACAAAGTGTTCTGAATGAGGAACCATGGAACCATTCATGGCAATTTGACATATTACTTATAGTAAATGAGAGACTATACATATAAAAATTATATCATAAGAAAAGCCATCTTTCTTGGAAATATATATATATTGCATATGTACACTCAGTGGAGTATTCAGGCCTAGGCTGCCCAGGCCTTTTGAGACAGGGAGTCATGATTGCCATTGTGGATGATCTGGGGCCCTGTAACGCCACTAGTCCATGTGCCGGCTAAAAGTGAGATTGACCCTAAATCTAAGGGTTTTTGCCTCAATCTCAGGGTGAAGGGGCAGATTTTCAGAGTCGCACAGTCTGGAGCTGACCCCTTTATATTCTATAAAAAGGCGTGAAATAAACCTCAAATCACGTGTGGTGTGTAAAATAAACAAATATAGTGATACTTCCCTGATAAGACTGCAGCGACCCAAAAAAGACACTCCTCCTCAAGGTGTGAAAATTCAAATGAACCAGACAATAATGGGGCGCAGATACATATAGGGGAAGAAACAAATAAAACTGATAAAATAAAAGTGCAGAGTGTAAAACCAATAATGTTGGTTAATTTATAATTTTGCACTCACAAAAGAAATGGATGAATCAAACTCATCTATGTTGAATGAAAGTTGTCCTTTAATATTCTTTGTAGATTCTAAAAAATAAACTTAAAATAGTGCAGTATCCGAGAGACTATAGAAATAGCCAGCAGAAAATCCACTCACATTTAGTTCGTGCACCAAAGTGCTTGAAGAGTGTCAGTAGGCAGTCCACCGATATATGGATGTAGAATAGTCCAAAAAAAGTACTTCTAAACAAAAGTTTTATTTGTTTCTTTCCTTATATGTATCTGCGCCCCATTATTGTCTGGTCCCTTTATATTCTACCCTGCTCTGATCATATATATGACTCCCAATTGGTGCTTTTGCTATCAGTATGTTGTGGTTGATATCCACGGCTTGAATGCAGGTGACCCAGTTAAGTGTATCTTTAAACAAGTCAAGGTTTCCATGATGACCCCTCTTAGAGCCATTTGGATAATACATTCGGAGAGTCACTATATTGAATTTTCATGTTTGGCAATTAAAGGGTTAATATTCCAGTTATCTCAGAGCCAGCACATCTAGAAAGTTTCCAGGTACGCTAGGGTCCATCAAGGAGTTAAATAAAAAAAAAACATTAAGATTCAAACTACTCTTGAAGAGCCTCTACATGTGCCGAAGCAGAAGATGTCTTTTTCAGTAAAACATCAATTCAAAATGCGCATCAACCTTTATTTTCTCAGTGTGATTACCGTCTACTTCGAAAAATAATAGAATTCTTTCTTATTATTCCCCCAAGCATGCAAATAAAAATGCTTTTGGTTCTAAAGCTTCCTCCTTGTTTTTCTAGTAAGGACCACTGGCACAGTTTTCATGAAAACAAAAAAAAGCTATTCCGCGGCGCATTCTGACTCGTCTTAATTATGTTCTTTGAAATGGTAAGCATCTGCCTCCGTATTTTCTTTAACATCGGATAAACGTCTGAAGGAAATAGTGCTCTAGTTTTTAAGGAATCTTGCAATTTATTTTTTTTCCTTTGGCGTTGAACATAAAAGATATTTTAGAGACTTTTAAATTAATCCAAGTTGGTTGAAGAATGAAGAGGTAAAGGGTCCATGTGGTGTACAATCAATGAACACACACATACACATGGCACCAGGATGCACGAAGGCAAGTCGGCGGAGGAAGTTGGATGCTTTGGGCAATGTTCTTCTTGGAAACCTTGGGTCCTGACGTTCATATGGATATTACTTTGACACGTACCACCTACCTGAGCATTGTTGAAGACCATGTACGCACTTTCATGGACACGATGTTCCCTGGCATTTGCCTCTTTCCCCAGGATAATGCGCCCTGACGCAAAAGCAGAAATGGTTCAGGAATGGTTTGAGGAACACAACAATGAGTTCAAGGGGTTGGCCTCCATATTCCCCAGACCTCAATCTAATCGAGCATCTGTGGGATGTGCTGGACAAACAAGTCCAATCCATGGACAATTTATAGGACTTGCTGCTAACGTCTTGGTGCAGATACCACAACACAGCTTCAGAGATCTAGTGTCTAGAGTCCATGCCTCAATGGGTCAGGGGTGTTTTGGCAGCAAAAGGGGGGCCTACACAATATCATGCAGGTGGTCATGTTATGGTTATATATATATCTCATTTTGAGAAAAGACCAGTAGTATTCTGTCTTCAAGTGTCTATAATGTGGAAAACACAGTATTATATTCAAGAAAGGAACTAATTTCTGACATTTTTGGGTATTAACTTTACAACACTGATGGTGTTCATTCACTGAAGAGGGAATCAGCAGGAGAGTTGCAGTTTAATCTTCCAGACTTCCCAATGAGCTTCTTGAATGCACCAAGAATAGGTTGACTGGCTCTCTATATGACATATTTATATGACTAAGATTTATTGAAAGTCGACTCTTATTTTAGCAAATAAAGCGTATCTAAGTGCAGCAGGTTTAGGGGGTAGCAGAAGCCCCTATGCTGTAAAATCAGGGGCAGATCAAGGTATCGAGCAATCAACCCCCCCAGAGCGTCACTACTTAATTGGCCTGTTGTTGAGATCAGAGATACCCTTTGTAACTTAGTCCTGCATAGTTAACTTCATGAGTTCTTTAAACATGGGGCACCAGGATATGATGTCATAACCCTGACGCCGAGAAGTAAGAACAAGAGTGTAGAGGGGCAGCAGATGGCCCAGGCCAAAGGTAAATACATCCTTGGTTCTGGCACTGAAATAGTTAAGTGGTAACAGTAACCATTACCCAAATAGCAAAAAACACTGTGACAAAATGACTGCAAAGAGCCTGGAGGAATAATTTGTCAAAGCATTTCATTCGCTGTGTGCTCTAATGTCTGCTACGTTAACACACAGTGAATGAAATGCTTTGACGCATTATTTTGTTTCCACAAATTCATACACCTTTGCTTCGCGACCCGTGCAAAAACAGGGACAATTTTTTAATGTATTGCCATTAAGGAAAAAAAAGGATAGATGCGCATTATGCATACGCATAATTTAAAATCAGCGGAGAAAATTTACATAAAACTAATAAAAAAGGCAATTAAAATTTGTCTGTATTTCATTCATTTCAGTGGAATATTTTTATTGCCTTTTTTTTTCGCATTTCAATAAGTTATAGCCTTCAGCGCAAAATTAGAAACAGGCAACAAACAATTACGCCCTTTCCATCTGTATCACGTGTAAGTCTTTGTACGTTCTGTAAAGATATGGAAATAACTATAAAGAAGAAACAATACTTTCAAATATTTTTTTTTCCATGATAAATATAAGTCATGAAGTGACATCATAACTATTCCCAAACCAGCTGTCTCTAGCAATGATATACCCAAAAAACTAAATGAGAAATTCTAATGGTCTGATTATTATATTTTTTTATCAACTATCTTTTAGGTTGCCTACATATTCAATATTATTGGCAGGGGATTTTATGGAAGGTCCCTCCTTCGGAATGAGGTTCTCACCCTTAAGATGAGGTTCTCCAAGGAATTTAGTTAATGAGTTAATGAGTAGAACCCTGAACTTTTTCACACCTGGGAACTTTCTTTCTTTGACTGAAGGCTTTGAGCAGGGGGTGTGATAGTGAGGCATATATAGGCCCCCCCCATAGCACACCTCTCCCCTTGCTTAACAGGAGTCCTGAATCGTGCATTTCTTTTTGATTATTTTTTTTTTTAAATGTAATTGTAGTGCAGGAAGCTTACATTGAGCTTGCATGTCCTTGTCTGATATTTGCAAAATTTTAAGTTGCATGCCCTCGCAAAGAACTAAGAATCTAAGAGGTGACCTTTATCTAAATGGACCACTTGACTTATGAAATTGATAGACATGTAAGAATACAGAGTTATACGTATTAATATGAAATTATTTTTGTGGGAAAAAAACAGATTACCATATTTAACATTTTTTCCCCTTTCAGCACAAAATTATCTCTTTAGAAATATTTTTGTTTTCTTTCGTTTGGATCAATAGCAGTAGAAGAGAGGTTGGACCTGATGGATCTTGGTTATCAGGAAATCTTAGAGACCATGCTCTAGTTTTCGGACATGTAGTTGTCATAAATCAAGATTACATTTGGTGGCCACGGGTAAAGAAACAATAGATGGTGTTCCTTCACAAATTTTAAAGGAATAATAATTATAGTAGAAGTATTATTAAACACTCATCTACAGACACCAGACAAGCCAGAAGGCTTGTTTTTCCCCTCAGGAATCTCGTGGTGCTGCTACAACCACATGGATCTCTTGAAAGTAATGTCTTTCCCTAATTACGTGTTACTTTTAAGATATATTTAAACCAGGTGTTCCCATAAGATAGGAGAGTTGCTATTCTAAACATATTAAAATTATAAAGACCTAATAACACATAGCATGTCAGAAGGCTAATACAATATTTCCCCATTATCGTTAAAAAAATGTGTTATCACATTTTTTTTTCAAGAAGAAATATGAAAAAATAAATACATGAAGAATCATCTCGCCTGTAACTTAATTCTTATTTCATATATTTTATGAACTACGTACAAAGTCACTAGATAAATTCATTATCCTTAGCTTTTCTTCCAGATGTCCTCCGCACTGCTCTGTAGGATCACAAATTATTGAAATGTTCCATTAAAATTTTTTAGGTTGAGTCATTAAGTCTGTTGCTGGCGTATCTGATGATTACTCCTGTAGAAGCCTGCCTATGTTGCTTTTTTTTTCTCCTCCTTAATACTATAGATTAACAATTTTAATTAAAATTGTATTTAAGAATTTTGCTACTGGGTGCGCATAGTAAGTTCACGCCATGGGGATAAAAAAAAATATTACATAATACTTTTATAGATCAATAACCGGTGCCGCCAAGTATAGCCTTAAATGACTTCATGAAAGCATTACAATGTATGAAAATATTGTACAATAATAATTGTTTGAATGTGTGTAGGATAGGATTAATTATAGAGATCAGGGCGGCCTTTGGTAAATCCAAGGGCATTGCTGAAGCCCAATATTTTTGACCTACCTCTTACATTATATTTGTTTTACATTATATTTTTTTACCTTATATTGTGCAGTGTGACCTATATAGGCTGTGTGGTCAATCTACATTATATAGCTGATCTATATCAGATTTTACTTAAGGAGTTTTTACTTTGCCGAGAGTATGGTAGACGAGCCTACCGGCAGAACCTATCTCCAGACTGGAGCATTTGCCTAATAAGAGTAAAAAATGTAGACTTCTATTTATGTAGGACGTTTTGAGCTACTCACGTTACGTGGCTACTTAACGAATTGTTGGAAATTAATCACTGTGAGACAGAATGTATACTGACAGAAGATTATTTTGCTTTATTCCACATTATTCAATATTAATGAAATGCAGGATACTACAGATTATTATATTACAATATTCTAAATGTAAGCAGAGTAGAACCTTTGCTTGGACGCCAGCTCTTGGTCAACGGTTTGGTCTCTGGAGATGCTTGCGCTTTATTCTTCACCTGGGAATGCTCCGGGTCAGTTTATATCTGGGGTAGCTCCACCCATGTACGGCTAGTCCGCCTCCTTACATGGCATCCACAAACAGCTAGCCCCACCCACTCAGAAGACCCTGAGAAGTCCACATGGTATGATGATACCACAAGATAGGAGATAACGTGCCCATAGTCTCCTACATCTGCCCTGGTCTTTCCTGCAGGGTATCTACCCTCTACGCCGTCTCAGGCCCTCAACTTGAAATACGTCTTTGTTTTCATCCTTTAGTCTTTTTTTATTATCCATTCCAGTTTATATTTATTTCTTGCTCCACGGTAATTTAATCATTGTGCACAAATATATTTATTTTCTGTGAATTAATGTAATCATTGTGTAATTTACATTTAGCCGGATAATATTCAGGAACTATACAGCACCGTAATTATAAATGCGCTCTCTGGTTAAAGTCCATGATTAATATGGTAGCTGTTATAAGTTATCTGGTTCTTCAACTTCTACTTTCTATTAGACCTGTGCATGCAATTCGTACCAACTTTATTTTTAACAAAATTTGCCTGTTTGGTGGGTTGGTAGGAACTTCCGATAATGAGGAGGGTCCCCAACAAAAAACAAATGGTGAAAAGTGTGAAGTTTAGGTAAGATTTGTCCAGTGGTTTGCTGTGTTTAGCCATTTTCGCACCATTCAGCCATTTTGGTGCTCTTTGATGATGTAAAGTGGAAAGGGAATGTGTTTAGGAGGGTAATTATAAATGATTGATAGGTTGAAGTAGCCAAAAAAAATTTGAGGGGTTGTCTCATTGATGGTTATGGTTGTGATTGATGGGTCCAACAACTTTTGGGAGTTTTTCCTTACTTTTTTTTAACTCTGGCCAATCAGAATTTATAGGGGAGGGGACAGGCATTATATAAACGAATGTGCGGACGCCATTTTAACTTGTCAGTAGCAATGACAGACTGGCGAGAGTTGGAGTGTGAGACAGTCAGTGACAGGAGAGGCTAAGAGTGACGCAATCGGCCATACTGCAGGACATTTACTGAAATGGGGATATTGGAATAGCTGTAGTGTACTGTATATTAGGTAATTATCGATATATAGGGGCTGCAGCAGACATGTTTTGTTCATTTCTTTTGGGGCTTTTAAAAATTAAAATTAAAAAA
Source organism: Spea multiplicata (assembly GCA_009364415.1). Classification (NCBI taxonomy): domain Eukaryota; kingdom Metazoa; phylum Chordata; class Amphibia; order Anura; family Pelobatidae; genus Spea; species Spea multiplicata. The sequence continues at coordinate 7,082 of VKOC01022619.1, read as the reverse complement.
AAATGAAACAAGAGGCTAAACCTCTAATTTTTGGTCAACACAAAACAATAACTCATTGAAAACATTGGTGACAAAATTAGGCATTTGACTATGCTTGCAGAAGTAGAATTACTGTTCCTGAATTTTAAAACCCAGAAAAAGAAAAAATGGGAAGGTTAACCCTTGCAGCAGAAGTGTAGTCGATATGGTCATCGACAATGTGAATGACGATGACCTGGATTTAGATGATGAGGCAGAGGAGCCAGAATCTTGGTCATTCCACTCTGGAAAAGGAGCAGCTGCAGGATAGCTATACTACTGTCTCCCCGAAATGCACTGGCACCGGTACCATGATGACCATCACCATAACTATAGCCACCATCACTAATATTCTCATTGAAAACCCCCCCCCAAAAAATGTTAGTACCACTTCTACCTCACTTACGCCTTAGTAAAGTGTGGGATTAGTCTGGGACTGTGGAAGATGGGCATACTACAAGGTGTAAACTGTGTCATAAGGAAGTGAGGTACGAAGAAGCCCTCAGGGATCTCTATTGGAACTGGATGGTACCCCTTATAATGTCATGGTGACATCACTGGAGTTGAATTACTTATGTTTATTACCTTTTTATGTAATATTTTTTTTTTAAAAAAAACTATTTTTGAAATATTTTTATTTTTCAAGCAGGTCTGGACAGGCCATCTGCCACATTGAGCCAATACACTGTGGGCAGCTGGCCAACATCTACTAACCCGATCTGCTGCTCGAGTGTGAGAATGTAATGTGTTGTCTCTCATTCCCAGCCATCGGCCAAACTAATGTCATTTGGTGGTCACAGGCCTTAAACCACCAGAGCTGAAACGTCATCCCGAGTCTGACCCCATTGCCAAGGATGGAGGTGTTTAGTTTGAATATTATGCGGTCCCACATAATATAAGAAATAATAAAGTGTTATAAAGGAACGACTGATTCTGCATAAAGAGTTATTAAATAATATATATAAAAAGCACACTGACAATTATATACTTTGCATTTTAATTTATTTTAAATACTAAACAGAGCCTGGATTTAAAATAAATCACAGATGTGATTTCCTATCTACAAATTCAAATTACTTACTTATGACCAATAAATTTACTGTCTTTCCATCTGCAAAATATTTATACAGCAGCTTAAAGTGAGTTTAAAATATAAAGACTTTGGGGAAAAAATCCTTGTTGACTGTAAATTACATTTTCAAGGGAGTTCGGAATTCACTGAGTACGTTTTATGTGAAATAATTCAAAGAAAATAAAGCCAAGGCTGGAAATATACATAATTATATTGTAGAAAATGACATATCCACACAATGAATGTGCTTCTGACCTTGGTAATTATAATAACAATTACCTGCTCGTAGCTAGGGAAACTCTTATTTAAATACATTGATTTAAATGTGTCCAGTGGTGTGTTCGGCCTAGGGTAATGGTACCAGGTGGTTGCCCCTCTGCCACATAACCAAGTGCAGTTCACCCCATTGGTCCGGCTCCCTGGCACACCACTGCTCCATGGGCCATTTGGGGAGCTTGGATATCTCTCTCGTAACCAGTCTATTATTATGTTTTATTGATATAACGTCAACAATGTTCGCAGCGCTTCTTACAATACATATATTCAAGGGGTCTGACAAGACGAGAATTACGACAAACCGATACATTAGGTGGAGAGGCCCAGCTCGCAAGCTTACAATCTTGAGGAATGGGGTGACAAACATAAGGCACAGAGAAAGGGTGAGAGGTAGTGTGTGGGGGTATCAGTGTGAGTTGTGTGGGCGGGTATCAGTGACGGGGTGAGTAGTGTGTGGGGGTATCAGTGTCGGGGTGAAGTAGTGTGTGGGAGGTATCAGTGACGGGTGAGAGGTAGTGTGTGGTGGGTATCAGTGGACGGGGTTCAGAGGTAGTGTGTTGGCTGGGTATCAGGACGGTATGAGAGGCATAGTGGTGTGGAGGGGATCAGTGACTGGTGAGAGGTAGTGTGTGGGGGTATCAGTGACGGGTGAGAGGTAGTGTGGGGGTATCAGTGATGGGTAGGAGGTAGTGTGGTGGTTGTATCAATGACAAAGAAGTTCTAGCAGGTAAGATGGTTGTGGCTTCTCTGAAGAAGTGGGTTTTGAGATGTTTCTTGAATGGAGGGAGGGAGGGTGAATGCTGGAGGTTCGGTGGAAGTAGATTCCAGAGATAAGGGGGAACCCAAGTAAAATCTTGTAGAGGAAAAGGAAGGGGTGATAATTGAGGAGGAGAGCCTTAGCCCATGGGAAGAACGCAGAGATTGAGTAGGGGAGTATTTGCTTATGAGGGCAGAAATGTATGGAGGAGCAGTATTATGGAGGGCCTTATATGTTAGTACAAGGATTTTACATTTAATTCTAAAGCTAATAGGGAGCCAGTGGAGGATTTCACGGAGTGGGGAAGCAGAAGAAGAGTGGAGAACCTACATACACCATGTGGACTGAGCCTAGCTGGCATAGCCTCCCTAAACCAAAATGTAGCGCATCTACAATATATCCCTTTGCTCATAGATTACAGCAGCCACAGAGGTAAGTGATCCGGAGGGCCAACTGGAGCACTGCCCTGGGTTCAAGCCTAAGCGAGGGTCCAGCCACAATGCATCATTCCCGGGGATCATCAAGGTATTAGTACACCTGTACGGGCATTTGAGGTGCTTGTTCATTTTCTCCACTAGCCTCAAAAGAAAAAAGTTAAGAACAAAAGTACAAAAATACTTACAAAATATTCTGTTTTACATTACTCCGATATTACAACTTGATACGCAACTTATATATAACATGCCATGTATAGCACTTGAAGGTACTGTTCGATGTAGATTTTCCCCAACTTTTTATACACTAATTATGTTATGTAAAACAATGCACAATTTTTCTGTAGTTTCTTGTTGAGAACTTTTAGTTGGTGCCCCATAATTTGCTCCCTCTGCACTGCTCTGCTCTGGCTGCCAGCCGGTTTCTTAAAGACGGGGCATTTGCTTGTAGACCTATTAGTGTAAAGGGGACTGGGAGTGCTTGTACGAGGTCAGACCGCTGTGATGTAATACTTAGCGGAGGGGCTTTGGAAGAATAACAGGACTCTATTTCTAAGCAGCTCTCGTATCTCAATACACCTTATGGCAGATTTCTTTTACTTCTCCTTTATATGATGCAGCATCTGGAGATTTTTTATGATGCATCCTAGGTGGAACAGCACCTTTACTACAAAATGGCTGGCTTTTATGCAACAATTCAAAAACTTCAGAAGCCAACATTTGCAGGTGATGAAAGCTCCCTGATGCTATGATTCGCCTTCCCTGATGAGACGCTAGGCTTTTGTCAATTTTTGAAAGGCGCTAAGCTAACCCTAATACAGGATTCCGAGGTTCACAAAACCAAATTTATTCCATCAATAGACGCTTGATATTTTAAAAAAAAGAGATTTAAACTCTCCATTTCCGAGGATAATCCTTTACAGATTTCTATCTTCAAGCATCTGAACCAGTACGCCCCCCCCCTTTAGCAGACTGACGGTTAAAATTTCTATAATCAGAGTTCAACTCATCCATCGCTCCCAGTTCTCCTGATGAAAGGTTATAACTCTTATTAAATCTAATAAGCCCTTCTCCCCGAATTGTCAAATCGACAGAAGACTGATCCTGTTTGCTGTCAGCTGCAAAAAAAGTTTTTAATCTAAGTTCCAAACCTCACATTTACTACATCAATAAACTATAATAAAATAAGCAAATGGAATACAGCTAACAACAAGAAGTCCTGTCGCCACCCTTACAAAGTATCACCGGAGGGTGGTATGGCCTGAAAAAAAAAAAAAAAAATGCAAATCCACAAAATTGACACGGCTATCTTATGTTCCAATTTTGTTTTATTTGTCTAGAAAAAATAATACATGTTTTAAAAAATATGCTAAATTTATTTCCTTTCATATTCATAAAGAACCAAGTGGAATTAACTGCATAGATTAAATGCAATATCTTATTTATATATTTATATTATTTAAATGTAATAAGACATTTTAAACATATGAATATTAGTATATATTTGACTATTAGTATATATTTTTTACACACACACATATATAGTGCCCCCCTACAAATATTGGCACCTGAAAGCTATGAAAAATTGTATTAACCTTTCGATCTTTTCTTCAAACAATATACAAAAAGGCTCTGCTCTCATGGACATCAAACAATTGCAAACACAACATATAAAAAAATAGATTGGCCCCCTTTTAGTCAATACTTTGTGCTACCTCCCTTTGCCAAGATTCCTCATCATGCCCTATGAGGTTGGCGAATACACAGGTTTTCCATGGGATTCAAATCAGGGCACTGGGACAGCCATGGTAGGACCTTGATTTTATGGTCAGTAAGCCATTTTTGTGTTGATTTTGATGTATGTTTTTGATCATTGTCCTACCGAAAGATCCAACCAAGGCCTATTTTAAGCTTTCTGGCAGAGGCAGTCAGGTGTCATGTATTGTAACAAAAATGTCTATGCCCAGGTGCCCAAAAACATGAGGGCATTAGGTACTTTTCTATATCGCTACCTCTCCTTCTGCACCAAACATCTGAAAAGAGAACCCAATCCCATTTGAAGATGATTGAGATTGTTTTTCAATGAGAGTAGAGGTTTTTATTTATTTATTTTTTTCTTGGAACGCTTCCAAAACTGCTTGTGGTGATGTAAGTGACTTATTATAGTTGTGGAGACTTTCTGACCCTAAGACGCAACTAACTTCTGCAATTCTCCAGTTATGATACTTGGAGATTTTTTGCACTCAAACCATCCTCTTTACAGTAAGATGTAGACATGCGTCCTCTTCCAGGTTCGTTCATAACATTTCCAGTTGACCGGAACGTCTAAATTATTGCCCTGATGGTGGAAACGGACATTAATTTTGCTATTTTCTTACAGCCATTTTGTGAAGCTCATTGTGTCACTTCAGTGTCCATCAATATCGAGCAGATCATGATGCTACATCTAGACCCTACCTATATAGTGTGTGTGACACTCCTTTGGAATTCATTGGAAAGAGACACCAGAATGTTGGCACGATACATACATATATAGACCAGAATCTCTTATTTATCTTTCTGGTTTTATTTTTACATTAGGAACCTGGACAAGTCTGTCTTTAAAGGTCAGGCTAAAGGGACTGGTCTGGCTGTCACTTGTGCCTCCACGACGGTAGTGATGCAGTCCCCTCATGCGCGACATCAGCACACTACGTAAAGACGGAAATCTATATGAAGAAGAGAATCATCGTTGGCCAGTATAACTGCGTATGGGCGGCTTGCCCAAAGTAGCATTATTTCTAAATACATCCCTTTAGTTATGGCGAGGATAAGAAGATGATGTGTGAATACGTACACAGTTCTTATTATGATTTATATGCTCTGCCATTGAACTCGATTTTATCTTTTAGGTTACAGAATATAAACAGCGTCTCACGCTCTATTTGACCTTGATGGCTGTAGAAACCACAAACCCAATACTAGTGACTGACATCAATAAAATGTTAAAAAAAAAAAGATGTACACAATATACTTGACCTTTTGGGTTAACAATGTAAAGAAATAAATCAGATACGGTGTTGTCTCGGAGAAGTTGTCACATAGATAGAAGAACATTTTGATGAACATAGCTGAAGAGTAGACTTTTGTTTAAAACCAATAAGCCAGGGGTTAATAGGGTAGTAAAGGTTCAAGAGTAAGACAGAGGACCAATCAACATTAATAAACAGAGACTCAAACACGTTTTCTAGAGGTGAGTGACCCCAATGTTTGGAATTTTAAGTAACATAAAAAAATTGTAACGTAGCAACTGGGACCCTTAAAGAACATTTATAGGATTGGGATTCAATTAGAATTTTTGGTCGATTCTATTCGAGATTTGATATGTCCCAAATTCTGCATCAATTAGTTATTGGGTGCTTTTAATGTAATTATTTATAATGAGCATTAATGTTAAAAAGTAAGAAGAAATGTAGCAATCAGATTACAGTTGGCGATTATGATGTCTATATATGATGTCAATATTTCTACGATATATTATTTAATAATTGATTACTATTATATATTGATTAATACAGAGCCTTCATATTACAGCAGCCGTGAATGAAGGGTTAAAAAGGTGATGAGTGGACATGTTTGAGGTTGGTTTTCACAGGACAGTCCAGAATTTCCGGCACTGTTCCAGCTAGCTACTCCTCTATCCCACTCTTTCAGGTAGATGTTATGATACAGAACAAGTAATTCCAATGATACTACCTCTTTTTGCCCCAAATATGTGGTTGCTATCCAGTTAAATTGCACTCCATGTGACTTCATGCGTAAAACCTACTTGTCATTTTGTGTCCCAATAATTTTATAGCTTTACAAACAGTACGAATGCTACCAACATGCATACTTCATTCATAACTTAAGATTGAAAGCTATAAGTATGTGATTTACCATGCAATAACATGGAAGAGAAGATAGTCCTACCTGTCCATAACTGGTGATGTTAGCTCTGCCAGATGAATGATAATAGTCTTATAGATGCAATACCAGTTACAATACGAGTTACAATCAATGTTCCCTCTAATTTTTCTTGGGTGATGTGCGCAGAAAATTTCTGTTGTGCAAAATTTTTCCCGGAGCCAAAATTTTGTGCGCACGACATGCTTCTACAGTCCATATAAACTATTTTTTTTTATTGGGAAAAACTGCATACCATTGACAGGGGTACAGCATAACACCTATCACTATATACTGAGGCACAACACCTATCACTATACATTGACCCAGACATTGCCAAAAATGTAGCATAACCCCTATCACTATATACTAAGCCAAACATTGATGTGGTGTAGGCCTACTGCTTCAGTGTCTGGCTTAATATATAGGGATGCACCGAAATGAAAATTCTGGACGGGAAATTCAGCTATCACTTGACCGAAACTGAAAATGACCCCCCCTTTAAAAAAAACCCCACTTTATTAAAAATAACACACCAAAATTGGAAAAAAACCCAACAACAATATTATATATATATACACACACACACATATATATATAC
>VKOC01022618.1:0-12064 GCA_009364415.1 Spea multiplicata | reverse complement strand
ATATAATTATATACCAGAAAAGCTTATAGATTATCATTGTATGATAACTGATGGTATGAAGGTAGCATATAGGTACACCTATACTAGACCTATGGTATGCACACCAATGGTATGGTACAGACCTATGGTATGTATACACCTATACTAGACCTATGGTATGCACACACACTCACAATGAAGTTGGAGGACTCAAGAAATTTGGAGTGCAAACAAAAAGTGCACCAATGGGTTGGGAATACCAATTACCAATCAGAGGCTAGTAAGTGGGCTGTCTCTAAAACTGCTAATAATATGAATAACATGAACAATAAAAATTGAACAATAATATGAATTAAATGCAGTCTTTTTTCCTATGGGTACCGGTCCAAAGTATTTTATAGCACAATGATAAAGATTGTTCTAGGAATATCCTATTTACGTATGCTAAATCACCTAAGAACTTTATAAATGTGTTGAGCCTGAGGCACTTGAAATATTAACCCCTTAATAGCCCATTGTGAAGATTCTATAATGTGACTCACCAAATGTGTTAACCAGATGGCTCTAATACTGGTCCTAATGAAAACCTTGACTTATCACTACTTACAAATACACTTACTTGAGTCACCTGCATTTAAGCAGGGATATCAATCATAAAATAATGGAACCAAAAACGTCAATTGGTAGCCTTGGAAAAGAATCCGTTCAAAAATGTGTGACCCTGAGAATCTGCCTCTTCACCCTGAGACCCTAAGATTGGGGCAAAAACCCTGAGACTCAGGGTCAAACCCTGAGAGTTCCAATGCATGTACAGTATATCACAATAAAACTTAAAAAAAATAGGTATATATGTATTGTTTTCCATGTTACTGTTGCTTAAAAAAAGCACACCTTTGATTTCTTACCTTAAAGCGAAGTGAAGTTACAAATTTCACTTTACACATATGATTTGTATTTTGCTATATTATTGTAAATTTAATCAATTGATTAGCACTGAAAAAAAAAAATTATTTCTGATTGATTTAACAAGTTTTTTTTACCAGTTAAGCAAAAACAGCATTGGATGGCTTACAACCCTTAGTCTGAGCCGACCTTGTACATGTGTCTTCTTTCATCTAGTATAACTACATTAAAGGATATGTACGATGAAATCAAAAGCCGGCCCAAGCCGCTATCATTTATTTATTTTCAAAGGGAATTATGTAGTGCTATCCCCATTAACAGGCTTTTGTTAGACCTCTATGTACTATGGCTTCTCTCCAGCTTCCTGTGAAAAAAGCAGTAGGACAATCAACTGTAATTGGCACTTTATCTGTCATTCTCAGGCAAAATGAAATGGACAGAAAAAGCTGATGCAGACTTCATCTTTAACAGTGGCAAGAAAAAGTAAATGAACCATTTAGAATTACCTGCATCTGCGTTAGTTGTTCATGAAATGTGATCTCATCTATACCTAAGTCCCAAGTATAGGCAAACACAATGGGCTTAAGCTAATAACACACAAACAATGATACTCTTTCATGTCCTTATTGCTGGTGCAAAAAGTAAGTGAACCCTTGGATTTAACCCTTGGATTTGGTTGAACCTTCTTTGGCAGCAATACCCTCAAACAAACGCTTTTGATCGCTGCAGATCAGACCAGTACAGTGTTCAAGTGCCACATCCCAAAAACGGGTTCAGGTAATACCGAAGCCTGGAATACAGGTGGAGTAGACAAGCTGTAGACGAGGACAAAACTGAGGATAGCCAAGGTCAGATACTGAGTAATCTGTCAGTGAGAATCAGGAACAGGAGCGGAAGTGGGAACAGGAACCAGGAATGTGGGACAGGTGAAAAATGCCTCCGTTGCCAGGGGATAGGAGGAGGATCTAATGTCTCCTATTGGATCAGGTAATACTGGAGCACAGGTGTTGATGTCCCTTTAATTTGATTAGGACCCAGTCAAGGGGGTCAAGGAACTGGAGAACGTGACATCAGGAGGGATTTTAGACCATTCTTTCTTATAGAACTGCTTAAGCTCAGCCATATTCCTAGGATGTCAGGTGTGAATGGCTCCCTTGAGGTCATTCCACAGCATTTCAGATCCTAGGTTAAGGTCTGGGATCTGACTGGGCCACTCCAAAAGGTGGATTATCATTTTTAAGACATTCTGGAGTAGATTTATTTGTTTAGGGTCATTGTCCTGCTGCATTATTCAACTTCTACGGAGCTTCAGGTGGCGGACAGCCATCCTGACATTTTCCTGTATGCAAAGCAGCTCTAAATCTTGATACTCCCTTACAGTTTAGCTGTTATTCTGGGGTTCTTCTTTACCTCATTGAGCATTTTGTTTTGTGCCCTTACAGTCTTAGAATCTTGGCTGGCTGTCCACTTCTAGGGAGAGTAGCCACAGTAGTAAGTTGTCTCCATTTCTAAAAAAATGTCTGGTGAGTCATGAGGTTGTAACCCTTTCCAGCTTTATCAACAATCCTTGACTGTAGGTTTTTTTTAGATTTCTTTCTTTGTGAGGCAAGGTTCACATTAACAGATGTTTCTGGGAAATAACTAAACATGTTTGAGTGTTTTTTTTATGTCAAAGTAGTTCTAAAGCACTCCTCCAATCTTGTATCATTGATTGGACTTCAGGTTTGCTAACTCTTGACTCCAATAGGTTTTGTTGAAGTGATCAGTCAAGGGGTTCCCATATTTTTCCATCCCACATGGTGAATGTTTGAATGATGTGTTCAATATAGACAAGAACAATACAATAACATGTGCTTTATTAGTTAAAACATATTGTTTTGTTTTTATTATTGTAACTAAGATGAAGATCATATGATATTTTAAAATAAATTTATAAAGAAATGATGGCAATTCCAAAAGGTTCACTTACTTTTTCTTGTCACGGTATGTGGTTTTCCCAGGGAATATTAGGAACATTATGTTAAACTAGCTCAAGGTAAAGTGCACCTATAATGAATTCAAATAATTCACCACACTATAACACACAATATTTACGGTATTCTGACCCATTGTAATTTACTTAGAACTCATTCAAAAATTAATTTTCACTAGCTTGACTGTGTCCCATCTCTTCCAACATTTCAGTTGACAGTTGAGTGCTATGCTCAAAGCTGAAAACATTGCTTCCCTGGGGCTCTTGGTTAATGTCTTTAATCTCAAAGCAGAGAAGCAGTGTTTGCCTACATCCTCTACCCAACCCTTCAAAGTCTACCTGGGGCTAGAACTGCACCTTGCCAGTTCACAGATATGTATATCCTTTGCCCTGCAGAATATTTGAATGTCTAGCTGGCTACTGTGAAATTGTGTAATGAGACACTACTGTTTCTTGAATCAAGCAACAAAAGGAAAAATGTAATGCATGCTGCCAGTGCCTATGTGCTCACATAGGTCTGGCCCTTCTGACAGCCATAGATGACATGTACAAGCAGGGTTCCCACTGTGATTTGCCTACTGATTGTGAAAGAAAAGAAAGGCATGCCCAAAAATTTTACTATACTTTATGTACTAAACTAGATTGAATGGCCACATTTTAGGTAACCAAGTGTCCTATTAAATGCAAACCTAATATATACCCGCAAACTAAAAACAGGTGTTACCTATGATTCAAATGAACTTTTAGCAAAACCTATTTCTCTTTGAAGGCCAGTGTTTCCAGGTATTTGAAGGCCAGTGTATCCAGGTATATTTTTCACGTTAAAAATAACATTTTCAAATGGCCAAAGAGAGGCCCATTTGTTTCAGACCGTGAGGCTAAGGAGCTAATCTTTTTACATGGCTTTGCTGACCTAAATAGGAGTCACACAGTAATACTCATTCCAGTGTTGTAACATTTTGAGATTTTACTGTAGTATAATTTGTATGTGTTATTTGGTGAGTGTGTTGTTAGAGCGGTGTTGTTAGAGCTAAGGCTATGGGACATGGCTTTACAAAGACCTCTTCTGTGAGCCAAAGCTGAGTGGTCTTTAATGCCACTTTAGATTGTTTTGCTCCCTAAAGACATGTATTTTCTTATATGTTTGGAGACCCTGTCAATTGTAACAAACAGAGGAGGTCCACTCATACGGTTCAGACAAAAAGTGGTCTAGAATAAGTTTGCCAAAAATATACGCTCAGTATAAATAATACTACCTTGGCAAATACACACTTTATAGCAAGAGAGAATATAGATGGACAGAATTCTGTCTAGATTGTTTGTTACCGGTATGTTAGACAAAGACCCCAAAAGACACCACTTTGCAGAGTGGTCCTAAAAAGTTGAATTACAGCAGCCAAGAGGCAATTGACTCTCTACTACCTCTGCCAGCCCTCCCCTGGTTAGAATTACAGCTCATCTTGCTCACTTACCGTGGTAGTCTTCATGAGAAGTATTGAATATTAAAACCAAGGAACAATATGTGCTCTGTTTTCGTAGACTATAACAGCAAGTAGCTCAAAATCATTCATTAATAGCAAATGGGATATTAGTGTTAAAAGCACCACTTTCCCCGTATTCTAGCTCTGCCTCTGGCCTAGTGTTTTGCATGTCAAACAAGGTCGTTTTCAAAACAAATAAAAAATGAGCTGTATGTTGCCTGGAGACAAAGTGGGGGAATGAAATAAACACATTTCTCCAACCTCTGTCACTCTGACTGAATGCAAAGTTTGGGGCTGTTATTTTAATAACTTAGAAATAAATTAGAATGTTTTCTAGAGTGATAATCTGTGTTTACAGAATTATACAAAGTGCGCGTCCACATTCTTGGATAATAATGTGGATGTAAGCAGGCAATGGATACCATGCCATAGCACTCTCTTATTCCTAAAGGTTTACTGGATGTTAAGCTAAATCTTGATATAATAGTTATGTCAATCATGTGATAGCTTCACCTCTTGCTCTTTTTTTGGGAGGGAGGGTGAGACGGTAGGGTTATCCAAATACAGGGGCATGATGAAACTTACTACTGGCTGTTTAACAGTATGCCACATTGTACATTAAATTAAAGCCAACTTCCGAGGTACTATTGCATTTTTTGTTGCCACCAATTGGCTTCTTTCTCCCCACCTAATCTTACAAAGTTTAAATAAACGACAACCAGCAACTGTAAAAAGTAGAAAGTAATAGCTTAAATCAGACTTTTGCAGTGGTTATGGGAAGTTGTGCTATGGAAATTCATGAATGTAAATTTATCACACATTTGTACAGCTTCCTAAATAGAAAAGCATTTCCTTGTTGTAAGCAGACATGTATTTTACCCTGAGTAACGCCTCCACCAAAGTCAAGGCCCTAACTGCTAGGCCCTTGTATATGGGATCATATCCTGCTGCTCTGAATACATTGTAATGTTTGCTAGCTTGGCAAGTTCTACAAAGTATAAAGTAGATATTAAAGCCCGCGGTACCGCAGACACAGTGGACAGGATGCCAATTCTTACATGTAAAAAATTCTCTCTGTAAACAACATTTAGGGTATAAACTGATTTACTTTAGGATACCAAGCAACCCTGAATGAGAGAATGAAGAATTTTCACCTTGACTGCCTTGTAAGTTGTAGCTCTAGAACAACTGGCAAACAATTGTCCATGACAAATATGTTCCAACATTACTTAAAGTCTAACCCTGATTTTTGTTTATGCTCAGTGTCTTTGTTTCAAAATGAAAGGAAAATCACTCTCTGAGGGTGCCAAATCGACATGGTATCAAAGCTACTGCAAACAGCAGTGTCGCCAGTCACGGGTTCTGTATCATTTAGATTACCTGACATTTACAACAATGCACGGTATGTTCCTACAACCGAACGTTTTTTGCCTAAAAGTAATTGGCACTAGTACGTAAGGGCAAAATGCCAGTAAAATTGCCTCTAGGACATGACACTGGTTATAAACTAATTATATTCAACAGTGTATTGTACTTTGACGGTAAGTGGGTGTTTTGCTATTAATTTAACGTTAAAAACGATTAAAACCGTTACTGGGCTCTTCTGTTTGAAAACACTGCGATGACAGTGCTTTATTCATTTAGTTACTTACCCAGGTCTTATTATAGAGATGGGCCCTTTGTGGAAAAATCTCCCTGGTAGCCAGCTCATTGAGCACCTGGCCGTCCCCTTGGCTCGACCTTACAAACTTATGTGCAGCCAGGAATAACCCCTAAGCAGTTATTTTATTATAAGTTGAACCCGACCCAACTGCAAATACTTAATACTTGCTTAACATCATTATATGCAATTAAAAATTCTAAATGTGCATAATTGTTTCTTAAGGGAAACCTAATAAACGCATAGATTAATAGATAGATTGTGGAGAACAGCGGAAGCACAAGGGCCAGAAGGATAGGTCAAGGTCCAAGGTATGCAGCAATGTTCATATATGGTTAATAGGGTGAGGTCGGTAGGCAGGCAGCAAGGTCATAAACAGTATACACAAGCCAAGGTCAAATCAGAGCAATACAGAGAAATATTGGTAGAGCACAGCACAGGGGCAAGTTCACTGTAGCAGAGACAACAGAACTACTTAACACTGGTATGAAAATCTGGAAGCTATTGATAGTGCTGCTGGGATCAAAATGGAGTACCTCCTCCCCCTTGACATTGACCTAGAGAGACTCTGCTGCTGATGAGATCAGCTAGGGCTAGGCACTCCCCTATGCCTGCCCTCTCCGGTGGGCTGCCTGGGGTTGCAAGCTCTACCCCTCTGCCTCCTGCTAATGTTGGGGATGCGCTCTGCCATTTTTGTGCAGACAAGCAAGTGTTTGTCCCTGAAAATACTTCCCCGAAGGCCCAGAGGCCCATGGAGGAGAATAGTGGATGCTGCTTTTTTTTGGATGAGTGGACATAAATTCTCACAGACACAACAAAATCTTGTGGAAAAACTTCCCAGAAGAGTGGAGGCTGCTATAGCTGTGAAGGGGACAATATTAATGTCCATGGTTTTGCTCACTTCTGACTGAACATATTCATTAAAGAGCAATGTTCTTGACCAAGCTTTTGGGAAACACTGCAATTTTTTGACAGATTGTTAGTAATCTCTAGAAACTTTCCAACCATATATTATTTTTTTTCTTTAGTAAATGTTTTAAAATTAAGCAGGACTTCGCATAACAATTGCCTACATCAAAATTGCCCCAAGGGCATACATATCAGAAGCTGGCCTCACTTTCTCATGATAACTTTGAATACTTTTGTTCAAGTGACTATGTTGTAATTATGGTTCCCACACAAAGCATACATCAATTCGATTTTCTGAAAATCAGATATGTGCCAAGAAGACAAATGTTTCCTGTGCTAGTCTGTAGCTGTCATTCACTTTAGCAGGTGGTGTGAGATTTTGAGATATAAATGTTGTGTATACCCGAAGCACGTAATTTCCCACTGTGAGATATAAGAAAAACACTGCACACATATATTTATATGACTGCACCCACTTCATTGCTTAATAATGAAATTAGAAGTTTAATTGTATTTCTACTGACACTTGGAACACATTCCCTTATGTTAGCCAGATGTTCTAAGTATAGCCATTATCTGCTCTGTATCAATGACATCAAAGCGAACAGTAAACATGCTTGTTTTCACCATTCTAATCCCTGCTCTTTTTAAAAAGATAAGAGTGCTTTCAGCGAGCCAGCAGTAAAGCCGGTGATAGCATCAGGGGGAATTGAGAGTTCACCTCCTGACTTTTTGTATAAATGTGGGAGAAAATAACAGGAATTTTTATGTAATTTATGACATTATAAAATTATAAGTGTACGGCAAATCTTTCTGTCATGCATAAACTGATAAACAGTACTGATAGAATAGATACGCCTCTTGTTCCATGAATGTCTTGATGTGTTTTTTTTTTCTTCTGGAATGCACTGAAAGTTCATTACAACGAACAAGATAAAAAAAAAAAAATCTAAGACACAGCACTTTTATATAGAATACATAATACTTGCAACATCTGAGCCCGTATTGAGCATACAGAAAAAATATGCTAAAATACCGTACATTGCTTCAAATATGTAGATTTTCACAAATATCTCAGACCAAAAATGTGCAAAAAAGGCTGATATCTTGAACAGAAAATTTGTGACCACATGCCACATACAGGGTAGATTGGGAATAGGAGGTTGATGCAAATACGCAGATGAAGAAAAGTAATATGGAAACATGGGAAAAATATATAGAATAGTGACAATGAAGAATCTGTTTTTTGCACAATATAGTGGGATCCAATAGTCTTTGCATTGTTTTGCATTGTTTTGTTGCATTTTTTATTATTCTTTAAGATGAAGTAGGGTAGACATTTTTCTTTTGTGTCTATATCACTTAATTACCTTTTTTCTCTAAGTAATAGATATTATCAACACCTCTCTGATGTGGTATTATTAACAAGCCTCTTAGTAAATAATAACTTTATTTGTTCCCCTCATTTCTACAATATTTCTGAGAGGACCATCTGACCGTATGTGAGCCAATGTGGTTGGACTGTGCCAATGGGAAATAAATCACAGCACGTTTTTAAAGTCATATCTTATAACATAGTCATATATTTGTTATATTATTCATTTTAAAAGCTGCATGCACTGCAGTCCTGGTATCTCACAGTAGAGTGCTGAACCCTATTTTTTCACTATAGATTGAAATCATCAGAACTCTTGGTCATGCTGGTGCTTAATATGGTCATTGGTCATTGCTTTGGGACTTTTAAGCCTGTCAAGTGTCAAGACATTTTGAATATATAGTCTCAATATATAATATTTTAACTGTATTCAGCAATTTCCAACTTTGTGCAGTTATTTCAAAAAATATTTAATAAATTGGACTTAAAGCTAAAA
The DNA here is from genome assembly GCA_009364415.1 of Spea multiplicata. Classification (NCBI taxonomy): domain Eukaryota; kingdom Metazoa; phylum Chordata; class Amphibia; order Anura; family Pelobatidae; genus Spea; species Spea multiplicata. The sequence continues at coordinate 3,289 of VKOC01022618.1, read as the reverse complement.
AATATGTGTAAGATAATACATAATGAGAATATCATATATGTGTTTCTCTGTAGTAGCAACAATCTACGTACCCTACAGCAACAGAGAAAATTCAATCACAGACACAGCATGGTATGTAGAGGATCTATAAAAAGGGAAAGCAGTCTCTTTCCTGCATGTTATTGAGCCTAAGCTACAACATCTCTTTTGCCCTGCATGAATTGCACTAATCACAATTTGACCAACTACGTTTGATGCAAAACCACAGGCAAAATAGTTTATCCAATAAACTCACCAAGGAACAGCCCAGCTTAGCAGGAAAAAAGCTAAATTAGCGATGTAAATGTGATTGTAGATATCCCCTTTGTAGTGTCTTACATACAGTGCGTGATTGACCTACTGCTCAATTTATTTTGAAACAATATTTTGATAATGACACTGGTATAAAATGCTTCCGTAATCATGAAGCTTGCTTTAGAAACAAGAAAACTAAGAAAAGCAAACTCCAAAATTTAAAAAAATACTGTATTACCCTCATGCATTACACACTCAGCATCCAAGCATATATAATAATAGGGACTAATTTACTCAAAACAGCATATGTACTAAGGTATGGCATTTGCACGGTTTTAAAGCACATCTGTTGAAATACAAATGGTTTTAAAGGGACACCCCACCCATCATATATTATTTTAGACTTTAATGTATATGATAGCTGAGATGCCCCTTTAAATGCTTGGGGGGGATCTTCAAAATTCCTTTATATGCATTTACGTCTTTGCCCACACCCCAACTATTTTCCATCTAGAAGATGAATTTAGCTGAACGCATCTCTATGCACGTGATATCCTTATTACTTATCACTATTCAGCTCCAGCGCTGGCTTGGCAATGGAAAGAATTGTTGGAACATGGAGAGGTCCAGATTCCACCACGAGTTAGTGTTCTTAATTCTGATTTTGAAGAATGCATATCAAAAGTACTTTATCATGCATTCATCTTTAGTGGTATGTGTGGTAAACTGTCCCTTTAAAGTCTGGGGAGTAATGTATATAACGGCTAAATCTTTTTTTAATCATACAACTACCCTGGAAATAGACTCCAGCATTTCTCACTTTAATTAAATTACAACAAAAAGATGTAGGACTAAGTACAGCCTGGTTGTTACACTTGATTGCATTTTCTCAGGTCCCAAAAGTGTTTCCTTCCCATGTATCAAGTTTCCAGTGTGGGAATGTTATTTGAGGAACTAATTTACCATCTCTAATGTAAGTTTGTGGTATGTTTCATTAGAAGCTGATTTTAGGAAGACCACAAATATGCATTCTCCTATATAAAGGAATTAATACAAACAAGCTTATTGCAATTGCACAGATGAAATTTAAACGGATCTCTCTTGTGGATCTACAATCTACTTAAATAAAACATCTCATAGTTTAATATATTGAAATTAACCCATGTAATGGTCTCTTCAACTTATGTTATCTACTTGCCAGAAGTAGCATCCTAACTTGTCATAACATTTGCATAATTGTTCTAATACAAGGTGAAAGCCAATTGGCTCTGGTAGTCTTAGAATCAGGGACGTTCGTGATAGCCCCACTCATGGGTAGGCATCTATAGAATAGGAGGAAAAGAGAAGGTCTACCAGGAACCAACCAGTAAAATTGAAACAATGTCCAGTATTGTGGGCAGACCTGTGTGCGATGCGACTTTCATTTGTGTGTTTCAAAGTTAGAAGCCTGGATATTGGTACGAATATTCTAATGTAGAGGTAATCAAAAGTAGACCTCAAACACATGGTGGGTAGGGATTTAAATGACTTGTATGTATTAACATCTACACTAGCTATCTGTGAGTTAATATAATAGAATATTGCTGAAATTATGATACTGGAGGTGCCCTGAAAAGCCTTTTTTTCCCGCGTGTGTCATAATACATGCATCAGGACTACCTTGGCACAGTTGCCTGTGAAATACTTCCAGCATTGTTGAAAGACTAAAACAGTGACACAAATATATATTTCTGCACTAGTCGCTGGAAAAAGGATGTCGTCAATACTGCCTTTTAAGAAGCACGACTGTAAAACCTATATCTTGTAGAAATGTATGCATTGAATATAGTTTATGCATTTGCCCAAAATATAGTACCTTGTACATGTAAAATCACTGCCTGCAGAACTGAGATAGCAACTTAAATGATAGTCCAAAACTTTTAGCGGTGTTATCTTTAAAGTAAAACATTTGCAGACAAATACAGAAAAATAACAGAAGTCTCTGGGATAAAAGTAGTGCATCTACAACACAATTAAGAGCAGCCCATTCCAAAATGAACAAAGAAGTATTGCAACAGTTGCATCATTTTTTAGTTTAAAATCCTGTAGCAGACCATATAAGTAGAAACGCTGCAATTGTATGTATTATTTTTGTTTGTTTTTTTTAAACTTTATTTTGTTTTTGGTATTATAAGCATTATTAAACACTCATTTACAGAAACCAGACAAGCCAGAAGGCTTGTTTTTTCCCTCAGAAATCTCACGGTGCCGCTACAACCACAAGGGATTCTGGGTAGACACATGCACATAAGGTCAACAATGAACACCTTTTGCCTCTATATCCACTTTATACATGGAACCTTGTTTTTGGTATTATGTATACGCAATAGAAGATAGTCACAATGAACGAAAGAAAAACTTAATAAAGTATCATTTACTGAATTTGTTCCTCACTTTTTCTCATAAGACATTCTTTAAGGCAACCCTCCATATAGTCCTCAGTTGCAGAAAATCGTTGTGTAATGGTTTATCTCTCCCAGAACATGATGTCATTAATTGAAACACCCCAGCTTCTACAGTTACAGACGCAAAGCCTTCTTTACATTGCTTGATAATGTCAACCAAAAAACCATGAGTCCGATGATACCAGATGGCGACTTAAAATTCACATTCTGGCCCTTTTTAACAGACGCAGGAACTAACTTTAATTGCGATAGCTGAGTTTATTATTTTGCCGTTTAAAGGTCACATGGCCAGGTCAGTTTGATTGTTCTATGAGTCAGTTGCTTCTTCAAAGTTTCTTTTTGAAACACTATATTCAAAGCTGAAATTATATTGCCATACACACACTGTGTCTAGATGCCCAAGTAATGTGCCTACATAATTTGCTTAGCAGCAAAGGAACAAAAATCCTTCTTTATGGTGCTAAGATGCTGATCTGGCAATTCTCTGTGCACTGTATTCCCCGATGTGTTTCTTTTAAATGATTCCTGCCACCTAACCTTTACACTGAAAGGTAATGGGTTTATTCCAGGAT
>VKOC01022617.1:0-11009 GCA_009364415.1 Spea multiplicata | reverse complement strand
CCTAAAACTGAACTGTCTAAATGCCACCCACTAATCTTTCCATGTACTAATCCCACAAATTCTTAATTCTGCCCACTCTAAAAATAGTAAAAAAGTAAATTTCTATTAACTTACTCATGAGGATTGCCAGCTGTAGCAAACCTTCTATACTGGGACCCGGCATCCATGAGGATGCACACAGGTAGTTTCCAAGGGATGTTCCATGCTAATGAAATGTTTATATCACACTACGGGACATCGGTTTGCGCAAATGCATTTACGTTAAATGGTAGCCAGGCAATATATGTGTATTATTTGGCAAATATTTTCCTTTGTGCAGTGCATTTAGGGCCTGTTTTAAATTAAATGGATTTTAGGTACATTCCAATGATATTAAATGTTTTCTGGTTTCCATGGCTTCTTAAAATACAGATGTCACATTTTCTTACTTGGTGACAAAGTGAAATAATTTGGATTTGAGAGAGGAAAAACTTTTTTTCACCCAGCATCTGTGCAAAATCAGGAAAGAAATGTTCAGCCTGCCACCTTCAGCATTACAGCAACTTTCAATCAAGGCCCAACTACAGTTGGGCTTTCAGGGCCTTTATTTAATCCATGGCTTAAATATAATACATTTTCTTAAAGATTATTGAAACTAATGTTAGGTGAGCAGATTTCGGAGCGATTGTATTGTCCAGACGTACCTTAGAAAGCGACATTGATATAACATTTCAATAAAATAAATTTGAAATGCTTAAAACATCTAAAATACTGCATTTGATGCTCCATTTCCATTAAATTAACAAAATTATGAATATTGGCATTCTACCTTTTTATTTTTCTGATTTACTTATAGGAGGGACTAATTATTTTTTTTAATAATCTAAATGCACTTATAAAACAGTCTCTTGAATCTCAGCTCCAGAATTGTATGTATTTTCTAGATTGTATTTATTTTTTTATACAACACACACCATTAAAATGTAGGGAATTAGGGTTCCTGAGTTATTTCCACTTCAGTGTTTTACCTGCTGTTTGAGCACCTACTGCTTTGATGATCGCTAGAAACTGAAGCCTGTTAAAAGCTTAGAAAAGGGCCTTGTAGAATTCACTCATTCTTTATTAGATTGTGTTACAAAGATAATCTCTGGTGGTTTGTGACGTGTGTTCTTGGTTGGGTACTACTAGGAAAAACTGTTTCCTAGAAATACATGCAAACAGGTTGAAAGATTTTTGAGAACTTTTAATGCAAAGAAAAAAAAAATATGGTGTTATTAAAAGATAAAATAGGTGAAAAACTGTCCTTTCTGAAATCCATTTGCTACCAATGGCACATCTCCAGCCTGGGTTCTGAAGGTCCTGGCCTAGATCCATACTACTGTGCAATTTTAACATGTTAATGCATGTTCGTATAGTTGTGGCTGGCACAGTCCAAAAGACTGTGAAATATAAATCCTACTTGACAATTTTTGTGTGCCTTTTATATTACAATTGCTTATTTATAGATGCAGGGTGACCTTACAGTTGTGAAACAAAATTTGAAGCTCTATTTTATTTTTTGAATTGTGGGTGTGTAAGCAGTGCTTTGTGGCCTTTCACACATCTACGTGATACACTAACCTATGATGGCCAAAGATTAGGTACAGATATAATTTTACTTGTACGTGTAACATACCACTAACACAATATGTACATGAAATCCCCTCTTGTATTATGTTACAGCAGGTGATCCAATGGACAGCTATCAAATAATTATTGATCTGAAATCTGTGATTATTTTTGAAGGTCTTTGACTAGCTTAGAATAACGAGAGTTGTAGTTTACTAGTTTAAAGCTAATTTTACTACAGCTGTTGAAAGAATTTCGTTCATTTATCAAAAATCACTTTCGGCATTTCAGACAGGTCATATAACGACAAAGTATTGTGGATTCCGTTACACTATATGGCCACGTATTGCTTAGCCCGCCACTATGCCAAAGTACCCCATTTTTTACTAGTCCCATTTCATTTTACATGGCTTTATTGCTTATCAAGGAGCTGAATCAGTGGGACTGAATTACATTTCAGACTCTGACTCTGGACACCAATAATGAGGCATCTGTGAGGCAGGTGGGGCTGCTCACCCCTAAGGTTTGGTCAGACCCTGTATCCTGGTGGGTTAAGCAATATATGGCCATATAGTGTGATGGAATCACCAATGTTTTTTAAATGGTATTCCCTGGGTATGCAGTGAATTATTGTTTTGTGTAGGGATTCATCATTATTCTAGCAGCAACCTGGTAGAATAACCTGCCCTTTCTATGATCAATTGTTTAACTTGAGCAACTGCTGTTTCTTTTTTTTTTTTTTTTTTTTTTTTTTTTAAATCATTTTATTGATATGTTGTCTCTTCTAAAATAAAGCTTACCATACACTGATACTGTCTTTTTCTCACATCGCACACACTCCTACCTGGCTCCTACCTCTTTCACAGCATGTGACCATAGGACAACCTCGGAAGCCAAGCTTCACCTTGACTTTACACACAAGGAGGCGGAAGCGATCCTTGTACGTTGAAGGATTTATCTGTATGACTCCTTTTGTATACTGTTAAGATAGCAGCACACTTACATCCCGTATTGTTTCAACCACAGCACGGAAGAAACAAATTACATGTTCCTCTTATACATTGATGGAGCTTGGCATATAGATATCACTTTCTTTTTCTTCTAGCTTCTAGCTGTAGCAGACACTGTAATTGTACCAAACGTTACGCAGTATTATCAGGAATAATTATTCTCTTGTATATGATCATGTATAATTTAGCAAACAAGTGTAACACACAAGATTTTGAATTGCATAATGTCTTATAATATTGTCTAAATATTAGAGACACTTCAGCCGTCATATGTACTTAAACCCCTTTGCGACAATGGACATAGTACTCAGGAGGATATAGCACTGGCAATTTATGCATTGGTATGGCTAAATCATTGCCGATACATGGGAAATCAAGTTGCCAGTTGACCGCAGGGGATCCCCTCGCTCTGATGGAAAAACCAAAAGGTTTCCCTGCTGCTGACCTCTCTCTCTCTCACTCTCACTCTCACTCTCTCTCTCACTCTCTCATCAGAGATGGAGATGGCTGCTTGTGCTGTAATAGGTTGTCACAGCAGCCTACAGCAGTATGGGGAAAAGGAAGGCATAGCATTTATTGCCTGGGGTGCTGTTTGGTCTAGGACCTGCCCTGGCTGGCCATGCTGCTGTGGATTATGTATCCACCATCATTTAGTTATTCTCATTTCTAAAGTCTAGACTTAAGTTACGTATTATGCACAACATATGTTTAAGAGAAAAATATATCACTCAACAGACAAGTTATGTCATATCAGTGCGCCCCACTAACGTCTGAGCTTAATTAATCAACCGTTTTTGTATGCCTGTTTTAATCTTGGGACTGTATATAACATATTAGAAAATAAGCATTTAGAGACCACTTAATATATATATACAGCTCAATTGTGTGCTTGTGTATATGAGTCCCTTTGTTAAATCTTGACTTGCAGCTTTCTTGCTCTCATAGGAATGTAGTTTTTATCTGGGGGAAAAAAGTGAAGCAAATCATTGTCTTCTTCCATCAGTGCAAACCGTCACTTGTGCTTGCATTTTATAGTGTTTCACATTATTGATTTTTTTTTTTGCTTCCTACCTCTGACATCATGAGTCCTCCTGGCATAGCCAGTATATTATATGCAGCTCTAAGACTGCACTAAAATCATACTGTTAACCCAGATGAGGAGATGGAACACAATTCCTGTGCTACACTTGCATTGTTCTAGTAAACTGCATTTTAGCTTGTTTGTATCATTATGTTGTAGAGTGATTATCATGACAGAATAGAATAGGCAGACTATAAAATAAGAGCTGTTTTTTGTGATTCTTGGTTGTAAGTGTCCTGTTATTGTGCTGGACAGTAATCCTTTAGGAGTACCATTCACAGCTGGAACAAGGCATTCACTTTTTTGTGTGTTAGAGGCATTGAAGCAGTGGCACATTTAAAGGCGAATAATGTATATCGTACGTTCTTACTATAGAAGGATATTGAACCTTGTATAAGGACTAGTCAGCACAAAGCCCAACGGGAAAACATTAACACACTGTAAGGTAGCAAAGTTGTTATCCAAAACAGCAAAACAGAGAGCTGTAGAAATGTTTTGAACTGGGTGTCTTTTTATATACCGTATATTGCATGCTTGTGCAATGAATATTATGCAACGGCAATCAACCAGAGGCACATCTACGTCTGCTAATAATTTAAATCAAAGACACAGATGGTGAGCACATGCAGGTCTCTCCAACAAGCACATCTTAGACATTCTACAGTTGCAAGGGTAATGGGTTCCATAATTAAACACTGGCACAGTTTCATAAAAATCTTTTTAAAACATGTTTATATTCACACTATCAATATAAGGATTTTTTTTCTGTAAAGAAACGTAAAACTATTACATAAAACATATATATATTATAACATTAATAAAATTGAACTTTTAGAACTTGTTGCCTCACAAACATATCCCTGACAAAAGCACACTTTGAGTGATACTAGGTATGCAACCATATTAACTTGGGGAGGCGTACGATCCCAGCAGTCTCACAGTTTAATGAATGTTTCAGTTTAATCCTTATAGCTGTTAATATAAGATTTTTTTTTGATTCGTGAGGCTCCTTAATTGTTTCAGTATGTCTTATTCCCATAACTAATAAATCACAGCTTGAAACAGTGTAATAATTACAATACTATGGCAGCTGCATATCAAATATCAAAGAGGTTTTAGTACCAACTACCTGGTGATTAATGTCCTACATGACCTGATAAATGTCTCATCCACGTTAATTCTCCCAAATATGCAACATCTAAATATCTCTGTAGCCATGTGCTTTTCATTAGGGACAGCAATATTTGTTTTGTGCAAAGTGTATTCATAATTTTTTCAAAAACCTATATTTTACACCTTATGTATATATCATGAAGCCAGGTGCCTTCCAATTCTCTGCATTATGTGTGGAGTGAAGATAATGGAGAGCAATTTTAGGACAGAAAATCCTTTAGATACATTTAGCTGTGTTACGCTGGTACTAAGATCTATACTTTCACTTGATATATTTATATAATTAACACATTTACTTTCAGGTTGGGGAAACTTGATGAGAACTGTATGTATATGTGTTGAGGAAAGATACATAATACTGTTTTTCTTTCATTTTTTCCGCTTTCCCAGCACGCTGAATTAATCAGAACACACAGTGATTTTCACTGAAATTATCTTTTAATTGTGATTTTCACCGATATTCTCTTTTGTGATTTTCCACCCACCCTTTCTATTTCTTTTTTCTGCAAGCACTCCTATCTGGACAGGGAGACCTCCCTCCTACTCAGAAACATTGCAGGAAAGCCCTCTCACTTGCTGACTAAGGTGACTAAGTGTGTTCTCCCATCTGCATGCTTTACTTCCTCTACCTTGCCTAAAATGCCAACCATGAAATGGAAGAAAGAAATCATGGGCCTAGGGCAATATTTGATCGAGAGGGACCAATAATCACTGGCGCTTCATTCCATTTCATAAAGGCAGTACATCTTATTGTACCATGCATGCTGTGAATTTGTTTGCACTTTTCAAGAGGGGCTTTGAATGCTCCAGATCTGTTTGGGAAATTTGTGCACTGCTTCGCACGTGACGGTGCATGGAATTGTTGGGATTAATCCAAACAAACAAAACTTCTGCATATTTCATTGCCTTTTTCATTCCTTCTCATGCATAATATGTAGGTAGGTGGCACCTTCTTAAAACTCATAACTGGATGTTTTGTTAAGTATGTTTCAGTGCTGTACTTATCATGGCAAAACTGGGGCACATCAAAAAGCTAAATATAGAGTAAACAGCAGAAACAGTGTGTGTGTGTGTGTGTGTGTGTGTATATATACACATATCAGAAAATTTAATGTTATCTACATCTAAGTCAAACACGATGTGCTTAAGCTAATAACACATAAACAATGATAATATTTCATGTCTTTATTGGACATACCCTTTAAACATTCACAGTGCTAGTGGAAAAATATGTGAACCCTTGGATTTAATAACCAGTCGAAGTTCCTTTGGCAACAATAACCTCAATCAAGAGCTTCCAGTAGCTGAAGATCAGACATACACAATGTTCGGGAGGGATCTTAGACCATTTTTCCTTAGAGAACTGCTTAAGCACAGCCATGTTCATAGGATGTCTGATGTGAACCGGTCTCTTGAGGTCTTTCTACAGCATCTCTAATTGTCTAGGGTGTGGGTTCGGACTGGATCACTCCAAAAACTGTATTTTTTTTTAAAACCAGTAGTAGATTTACTTCAAGGTTTAGGGTGATAGTCCTGCTGCATAACACAACTTCTGCTGACCTTCTAATGGCGGACAGCCACCCTGACAATATCCTGTATTGGGAATTCAGTGTCTTCTCAATGGTGGCAAGCTGCCCAGGCCCAGAGACAGCAAATCTAAATCATGGTGCTCCCCCATCATACTAAACCATCTGGATGAAGTTTTCATGTGAGTATGCAGTGCCCTTGAGCCATTGAGCATTCTTGTTGTGCCTTTGGAGTCATCTTGGCTGGGCGCCCACTTATAGAGAGAGTAGCCACAGAACTAAATGGTCTCCTTTTCTAAATGATTTGCCTAACTGGACTAATGAATATGTGAACTCTTTGTGATTATTTTATAACTTTTTCAAGCTTAATGCAAATCGACAATTCTTTTTTTTTTGTGGGGCATGGTTCACATCATCAGAAAACTCAAAATGTTTGAGTGGGTTTTCATGTCAAGGTAGCCCTAAAACATACCTCCAATCTTGTTTGCTGACTCCAATTAGCTTTTGTTGAAGTGATTAGCCTAGGGGTTAACATATCTTTTCCAACCCACACTGTGAAATGAACAGTAAAATGTGTGTTATTAGTTAGAACGTACTGTGTTTGATCATTATTGTAACTTAGGTGAACAACATATATTTAACCCAATTTTATATATAAATGCTGGTAATTCCAAAGGGTCCACTTACTTTTTCTTGCCACTGTAGATAGTGATGTATCTAAAACTGTGGTTTCATATCACTATCATCCTTTACTGTACATCTGTAGGCGGACTAGAAGTCCTACTAGGCCTTGCAAATACACCAGTAATTCAAAATCATTATTTATATTGACTTTGCTTATAGATATAATTGAATTGTAAAGGTATTGGTTATAGTCCTCTAGTTGTTTGTCAGTTGTAGAAACCAGATTGGGTTCATAAGTAATGGGTGGAAATCAGTTTGCATGGTATATTAAGATGCACTGCTTCTATTCTGACATTCGTTGCTACTTACCCTCCCTTGTGTCACCAAAATGTTTGTTCTATGTGTTTCTGGTGTTTTATGGTTGGGGTGTTCTTTTCAGGACTAAAATACTTTGAAGAATAATAATAATTATTTATTATTTTATATGGCGCCATCAAATTCCGTAGCCCAGAATAATAGATAAATGCACAGCATCTTGCATTTTTTGAATGTAAGTTGGTATTAGACTAAAAAAGAGAAGATAAAACGGAGTATTACTTTTTTGTAAAATAAATTTATGGGTTTAAATTTCTGTTTTGTATGTTACTGCTGCAAGAAAATCAGCACTTTAGGAAAGGCAGTCATTCAGAGTTTCAAAGAGACACAAGAAAGCAGGATTTTTTTTTTGGCTTCCTGGCATTTTATGTGAATTAGAATTCAAATCAATGACCAAAAAGTCCAGTAAAATAACATTGATCTGAAATGTTTCTGTTATACAAGATTATCGGTTAGATATTGACTATCCTCAGATGCATAGAGGGAATGTCTCGGTTGAAAATTTCGATATTGTGTTTTAAATTTGCAAATGTTTTAAGCATGTTGATATATAACTACAGCTGAACCATATCTAGATCATTGTATCTTCCTGTTTGCTGGGAAAAATATGGTACTTAAAGTGCAGGTTTAAGTTAACTCTTTCAGTGTAATAAGTAAAGTCACACCCCAACACCTTACCTACTAAATGGAAAGTGTCTGAGTTTAACTTTGTTAAACCTGCACATTAATTGTATGTGTGTGCATATGTATAAGTGTGTCTGTATATATATATGTGTATATATACGGTATGTGTATATAATATATATATATATATATATATGTGTACACACAGGAGTTTGCTTTGAAATCACAATATCAGATTTGTAATGGTGTTATCAAACCATCAACGTTTCAGACATTACCAAGGTCCTTTTTCAAGATGATCTTGGCAAGGTATCTATTGACGAAATTTCACCTGAGCATTATTTTGGCTGTGTTGGAGCAAAGGTTAAGTAGGGGAACATTGTCTTTCTCGTACTATACACAAATGTGTGATGTGTGCCAGAAGACAGGTCTACATAAAAATGAATATAAATCCGGTTTATATTCTACACAAAACTGTTTTGGACCTTCAAATTAAATAGCGTTTACATTCTAGCAACCACACATGTTTACAGAGTTGCAACAGTAACATACACATGCCTATATTTTTTTATATACTTATATAGCACCATCATATTCCACAGCACTGTACAATATGTAAACAGGACATTAACCCCTTAGGGGCACACGGGTTGTCCTTAAACCCATTAATGACAATGCATTGTGAGCCCTTACATGTACAGGTTTTGTTGTGAAGGGGTTAATAAGTAGTGCACAACATAACATTTTGGACGTACAGAAACAAAAGGCAAAAAAAGACCTGTATCATAAAGAAGACAATTTCACACTGGATACACTTTGGGTTTTTTTTTGTTTTTTTTTTTTTGCACAGTAAAATAAAAATAGCCTTGTTGCAGATGAATGTTTTGAACTATGTCACTCTAATGAATAAAATATTGGCCACATATTATGTTTCGTTTCTCAGCGTCTCTTTGTAAGGAGAAGACAATGCCGATCAAGCGCAATTGTGCAATGACCCTACAATACTACTTGATTACTGGCCATTTTGTATATTGTTTCAAACGCCCACTATTGGTCAGTTTGCTGATGTAGGGATGGGACCCTGTAAATTTTATTAATTATTTGGGCTAAAACAAAATCAGGAGACCTTGTGTTGTAAATGCAGAGCCTGCTTACTTTTCTTAAAACATGTATTTAATAATTTAAATGGGTTAATGTGATGGGTTACGAGCAACAACATGGCTTTCTACTCTCAAACAAGATATTTTACTGAAGGTAATGTTACCTTGGGCAGTCTTTATGGAATTTCACTGAGCCAACGTGCTTCGAGGTCTGTTGGGATTATACAGCACATTCTATAATTCTCTGGATTAACTGTACATAGTGTATGCAAATTGTTTGTGGCCATCAGATTTTTGGAAGGAAATATTGTTGGACTCTTAACTTAATGTATTAAACCCATATTTATATTTTAGATATCATTGATGTATCTTAAATCGGATTTTGCATGTTTCTTCTGTGGCTGGTTTTCTGTATTTTTTGTGGTGGTGTTGAAGCAGAGATTTTAAATTGGTTTTTTTTTCTGTTAATTTAAATGTTGCTCGTTCCTAATCTTTCTGTTCAGTGATGTGAACTGACAAATGCATGATATTACCAGAAAATTAAATTTTGTTTTTGGAAAATGGGTTTAAATGTTTCATCTTCTGCTGGTCATTATTTTAAGGGCCTAACCTCTTTCCTTATGTTTGCAGGAGGAACAAGCTGCTAAGATTAAAGCAGAAAAGATCAGAGTAGCCCTAGAAAAGATAAAGGAAGCTCAGGTTAAGAAGGTGAGTTTGTGGATGTAGGAGTATGTATGTATGTATGTATGTATGTGGTATATATACATTTTCCCTATCCACCGTGATGTGTGTGTGTGTATATGCATATATCAGTATGAATCAAAAGAAGTTTAAAAATCCTGTTAGTAGGGTGCTGCAGTTTGAGGTGTGCACCTTAATTTTTGTTAATCCATACTCTCAGCTGTGGAATACTTTAAAAAAAATATATATATAATGTCTTATGATACACAAATAGGTAACAGCTTACGCGCTTTAATAGTCTATATGTAAGGCTAAATAACCATTTAATCTTATTTACTTCTGTGACCTTGCAAAACTGACATTCAATTTCCTTGTGCAGCTGGTGATCAGAGTCCATATGTCTGATGACAGCTCCAAGACTATGATGGTGGATGAGAGGCAAACGGTACGACAGGTACTTGACAACTTGATGGACAAGTCACACTGTGGGTACAGCCTGGACTGGTCGCTGGTTGAGACCATTTCTGAACTTCAGATGGGTAAGGGCACCTGTATGTGTTTTTCTCTGCATTACTCGTTAACTAAAATATTGCTCCATCCTCTTCTTTGTATCAAGTAAAAGTACATATTGTTTCTCTGGAAACAAAGATAAGCAGCAAAAGGGAGCATTTATCTTATGCCTATCATTCTTAATTATTAAGATGCGATGTAGCTCTTCACACCCATTAATTCATGACCCAAGGAAAATGTTTTGCAGTTACTAGTAAGAGTAGTGTTAATAGGAGTATTTTCCCCATATGGCTAGAGTAAATCATATTTGTATTGTATGTTAATAAATGTTAAGTTATTTTATTATCTAATTTCCATTTCATTGTTTGCCAACTGTAAATAAATTTTAAAAAAAACAGAAAAAAAACACTTTTGGTGAACTCCAAACTGAAAATCCTTATCAATTTTTGCTTTTTAATATATTGTATTATAAGACACATATTCAAGACTGACCTTGTGCTTTCTTTGTAGAACGCATTTTTGAAGACCATGAAAATCTGGTTGAGAACCTTTTAAACTGGACCCGGGACAGTCAGAACAAACTCATGTTTGTGGAACGTATTGAAAAATATGCACTTTTTAAAAATCCACAGGTTAGGATGATATACTGTTTGACATAGGGATGGGGAGAGGACAATTACTGAACATGTGCCAGCACCTGAATATTTGTGTTTGGGTA
>VKOC01022614.1:0-21668 GCA_009364415.1 Spea multiplicata | reverse complement strand
ATATATATAAAAAATATATTTTTGTGAGCAGGTCCTAAAATTTGCATATTAGCTTAAAACAATTCTCGCATGGAAAGAGTTAAAATACTGGCATATTAAATGCCCGTGGGGTGTCTACTTTTAAAAAAGGTATGATTTGATGGGGTAAATTGAATTGGCCAGGTTCAACAACGTCCCAATTAACACAGGGGTAAGGATGGCCACACATCTAATTTCCAATTAGAAAAATGCACACGTACCAAATGTGGCCTTTTAGTTCCCCCCAAAAATGACACACCCATGCATGTGGGGTATCACTGCACTCAGGAGATGTTGCTGAACACATTATGGGGTGTCGTGTGACAGCGGCATATACCAGGAACTGTAAATTCATACATAAAGTAGGTGTGTGTGGGAAAAATACACACACAAAAATACTACTGCAAACTTTGAAAAAATGCTGGTGGTAAAATGTGTGCATGCAAAGAGTTAAAATACCAGCATTTAAAATACCCTGTGGTGTCTAGTTTGAAAAATATATGGTTTTGTTGGGCACACTGAAATGGCCCGGCTCAAAGATGTACCAAATAGGGCATGGGCAGTGGATCCCCAAATGCCAAAGTTCAACATTGAAAAATGCGCATGCCCCAAATGTGGCCCTTTTGCCCCCAAACAGCCAGGCAAAATCATTCATGTGAGGTATCGCTGTACTCAGGAGATGTTGCTGAACACATATTGGGGTGTTTTATGATAGTGACATATACCAGAACTTTTTAATTCATACCTGAAGTAAAATGTGTGTGGAAAACCAAATGCAAAAAAATGACTACCACAAAGTTTGACAAAGACTGGTGGTAGATATGGTGCATGGAAAGAGTTAAAATACTAGCATTTGAAATACCCTGGGGTGTCTAGTTTTCAAAAATATATGGGTTTATTGGGCACACTGAAATGGCCCGGCTCAAAGATGTACCAAATAGGGCATGGGCAGTGGATCCCCAAATGCCAAAGTTCAACATTGAAAAATGCGCATGCCCCAAATGTGGCCCTTTTGCCCCCAAATAGCCAGGCAAAATCATTCATGTGGGGTATCGCTGCGCTCAGGAGATGTTGCTGAACACATATTGGGGTGTTTTGTGATAGTGACATAAACGAGAACATTTTAATTCATACCTGAAGTAAAATGTGTGTGGAAAACCAAATGCAAAAAAATGACTACCACAAAGTTTGACAAAGACTGGTGGTAGATATGGTGCATGGAAAGAGTTAAAATACTAGCATTTGGAATACCCTGGGCTGTCTAGTTTTCAAAAATATATGACTTGATGGGGTAAATTGCATTGGCCGGGTTCAAAGATACCCGAAATGGCACATGGGGGGAAGAATTACCAGATTTGGAAAAAATGGCTTTGAAATAGCAAAACGCTACCTGTACTTATTGCCCCATAATGGGTAGAAAAAAGCAAAAAAACATAAAAACATTGGGTATTTCTAAACTCAGGACAAATAGTAGAATCTATTTAGCAGGTTTTTTCATGACCTTTTATAGATGAGTAAAAGATTTTTCAACTAAAAGTTATAAACAGTCATTTTTTTCTAAATTTTTCACCATATTTTATAATTTTTTTAATAGTAAATAATATGATACAATCAAAACAATGTCATCTAAAGAAAGCCCTTCTTGTCCTGAAAAAAACAATATCTAATGTGTGTGGGTTCAGTAAACGGGAAAGAAGAAAATTACGGCTAAACGCGAGCAGCGCAGAAATGTTAAAAAGGCCATTGTCACCAGGGGAACAAACAGTAAAACCAGCCTTTGTCACGAAGGGGTTAAAATGCGCCCCCCTGCCGATGCCAGGGGGGCGGCATTTTAAACTTCACTGACGCCATTATCTCCCCCCCTTTGTACTTACCTTTAAACAGTCCTGCGGCGAGTCTCCCTGCTCTGCCATGGTGCCGGCTTGTAATGCTGAGCGCCGGAAATTGACGTCACTCCCGGCGTTAAGCATTACAAGCCGGCACCGAGACCGAGTTAGAGGGCCCACATAGGAGAGAGAGGGGTGCCGAGCGGGTACTGACAACTTGGTAAGTGAAAACCACTCGGCGCCCCTCTCTCCTCCGCTGAAAAGAAAAAAAAAAGCGCTTCGGGCAGCAAAGTCCCGCCTCTTCAAAAGTGCCGCCTGGGGCAATTGCCCCACTCTGCTCCATTGTAGGGCCGGCCCTGACTACACATACACTATATATTGTATTTGCCCGATTATAAGACAAGTTTTTTTTCAGAGCAAATGCTCTGGATCCTCCTCTCTGGCAGCAGGTGGAAGTCTGAGTGATGCAAGCAGACATCCTTCTTCTGCTGGGGCTTCTATGACGGAGCGCCGGCATCACATGAAGCCCCGGCGGAAGTGCCGGCAGCAGAGGTTGTCTGAAGCACGGGGGACAAGTCTGGGGAAGCATCGGTAAGTCAGAAGGAGGGTAAGAGTGGCATATATTGGTATAAGGCATATCTGAGGGCAGAGTGGCATATAGGGGATATAAGGCATATCTGGTGGTAGAGTGGCATATCAGGGAGGCAGAGTGGCATATAGATGGTATAAGGCATTTCTGGGGGCAGAGTGGCATATAAAGGGGTATAAGGCATATCTGGGGGCAGATGTACATAACTGGGGCAAGTTGGCAAAATATATACAAAAAAATGCATTTTTCTCAATCATAGTTTTTATTAAAAATGAAAAAATACTTTACATGTGAATTAATATTTACTAGTAAAAAAATTTTTCTTATATGCAGGCTTTTTCTTTTTTTCTTAAATTAATATTCACATTTTGGGGGGTCGTCTTCTAATCAGGGTCATCTTATAATCGAGCAAATACGGTATATAGTATTTTTTTTTCTTTTTGCATGCATTTTTAAGTACTTTAAAATATATAGTTTAGCGGATGACCTAAATGGGCATTATACTGTCCCTTTAGTATTCCAAGTGCTATTTCTCATTTGCCATGAAAATAAATTATGTAACATGCAAAGATGATTATATTTGTACTAATTAATACATTACTGACATTATTGTTACAGCCCATAACAGATAATATATTAACATGCTTGTAACAGTCATTTTGGTGTAATCGCATAGAAATCTCTTTAAAGGCATAATTGTTTATGTGCTTCTATTAAAGAAAAAAAAATAGATTTATTTCAGGAGGCCAGGCCAGTTTTCATCATTAACAGGCTTTTTGTCTGCCGCCCACGGTAATTATTAACAGCAGTACACATACAATAGTAGTACAATAACTACATAGTGACAGTGCCACCAAATTTTATTGCTCCACTTTTCTACCATCACCATGAGACATATGTTCTTCACCCTTTGGATTATTTTAAGATTATATGCCATTTCTATTTGGGCTAACAACAACCTAAGATTACAAACAGCACATAGGAGCAATGGTAAGAATGTCTTCAACGTGTTCCATGCAATTAGTGTGTTCCTGTAAACTGTGTAGAGGTTTCCGTTCACAGCTAAATCTGCAGCTTCACTTAGAAAAATTATAACTTGGCTACATTGTCTACATTGTGAAGCATATTAACCATATAGTAGACATTTCATCAATTCATTTGAAAGTCTGGTCATATAATAACTATACATGTACTTTAACCTCTTTATTACCAAGTGCATTTTACATCCTTAACAACATAGCTTGTCTGCCATTTCAGCCACAGAACTGTTTAACTATGAAATGCATTCTTCTACTTAGATGCACTAATACAAAATATGTATTTTTCAGTGTATGATGTTAGAATGTAAGTGTGTGGTTATATGTATGTATATTCAAGTTTATGCTATTAGAGTGTGTATGTATGCATTAATGCTTAAGTGCATGATGTTTGAGTGGCAGGGTGTGTGTGTATGTATGTATTTTTGCGTGAGTGTGTGTATGCACATGTAAGAGAGTATGTATATGGTGTTAGGGTGAGCATATGTTACTGTATGGTTTAATGTGTGTGAGTCTTAATGCTTGGTGTTAGCATTTGTCTGTGTGTGAAAGCATATGGTGTTAGGGTGTTTGTAAGTTAAGGTATGGTGTTAGCATGAGTGTGTGTATGTGTGTGTTAGTATTTTGTGTCTGCATGTGTGTGTTAGTATTTTGTGTCTGCATGTGTGTGTTAGTATATTGTGTTAGCATGGGTGTGTGACAGAATATGTTGATAGAGTGCCAGGGTGTGCCTGGCCAGAGTGTGTATGTATACGTAAGTGTATGGTATGAGTGTGTGTTACAACAAGTTTGCATTTTAGTATGTGCGTATGTTTTAGTTATGAAGGGGCATACTTTACCCCGGTGCGATTTAGCCTAGGCTCATCCCTGCATCAGGAGAGGTTTAGTTTATCCCATAATACATGTTCAGGGTAAAATACAGCATATAAAATGTAGATACTCCGATCATAAGAAGAGTACTTTCTGCAAAGGAACATTGTGCACTCACCATAGCAACTATTTTTAAGAGATTTAGATGATGCATACAATGTGTATACAAGCATGATGATTTATTACAAAACATGAAAGAACGTGAAATTTTCTTGTTATTGACAGATGAAGTAAAAAGTAACATTGGATGTGAACTATCTTACAAGAACAACATCATTTTTAAATACAAGTATGTGTCATTTTGTATTTAGAATATGGAGAGAATAATGATGATATCCATTTCTACTTGACATCTTGGTAAGGGATAAAATATTTTACATCATAAGATAAGTCCAATAAGTCCAATAACAAGGAGGGAGTACACTTGCAAAAACACATTTACAGGTGAGTTAAGATGTGTGGAACAGAAACACCTATAGCTGGTGTAAGACTTCAGAGGTGCGGTAGTTTCAATAAGAAAGTACAGCAGGGGCCTGCAAAGTCAGACAGCTCAAGGTAAGAGACTCTCAGCACATGTTCAGGCATAACAGAATGGGTCAAGGGACAAGTCACAAGAAACACAGGCCAGGGTACAGGCCTCTTGCATAGTGCTTCAAAAATGCAATTTCGGGTATATATATCATCAAAAACCTAAAAAGTTTAGATCATCCAATCACTGGAATTAGAAATGGAAAATGGTAAGGGAGATATAATCATATATGCTACTCAGTAAAGTTTGGATTAATTCACTGATCCTCTTTACTGGTATGATGAGATTACCATTATCACTAAACAAGGTCAGTGAATGATTAATGAAGTCAATTTGCAAAACAGACTAAATAGCTTGTCTGAATAAAAACAAAATTCAGTATATTACAATACTTATATAGTCTACATGCATGCACTTACATTGCATTCATTTACATGCTTCCAATGATTATGTTTTAACATATTTTTTTGCATTATAATGGGGTGTATTACATTTCTCTTTATGGCAAACCAGCTATTCACAAGTACTGAAGTCTATGTTTCTAAACTAAGTTACTAGTTTACAATTTTTATTCATATCTAACTGACCTATTCTTGTTACAATGTGATAAGTCAAACTAAAAAAAATCAAAAGAAAAATCTTAGGGAAATAGGTAATCACTAATATTTGATTGTTTTACATTTCCAGAGCTATTGTCTTCTATAGTCAACGATTAATATTCAACACATTAGACGATGTGAAAAGACTTGCAAACCAGTTAACATCCTTCCTTAACAGCTGCTGTTCATCACAACCGAACCCAGACTGCTTCTTCAGTAGTGTAAGTTTCAACTCAGTCAAGAACTATTAAAAGAAATTTACTACATACAGCTATAAGGCCAACATATAGGTAACCATTTACCAGACTTATGTCTGGGGCAGGGGTCTCCACTCTCTAACTGACACCTTGCCACATGCCACTAAGTAGCTACTAATTAACCTGCCAGAAAGACAGAAAAACACTCTAATATTTTCATTGTTCTGCATCCAATCATGATGAAAAATGATCAAAAATGAAAATAAATTTCAAACAACAAAAATTATAATGAGCAACGTATATATTTAATCCCTAAAATGTCACTTTCATTCCAGTTTCACAGTAGGTCAGAATTAATCACAGGTAACTTGCCTTAAAGGCAGTGTCATAGATTCTGGTTTTATATGTAACATCGTTATTGATATTATCCTCAGATATTTTCTAATGTATTAGGATTAGAGTTACCATCCATGTCAATTTCCGCAAGACGTTCGCTAATTTTGTCCCTCGACCTGCATTACTGTGATAGCGCAGAGCATACAAGAAGCTCAGTCTGTGCATCATCTTATTGTATGCAGATTTATCATTTGGGCTTATTTTAAATTTATTTTTGAAACTATGCTTTTTAAATGTAGGTGAGGGTTTTTTCTTTTTACTAAATTTGATGATTTAATCCAACCATCCCATTCATTCCATTGAAATGTCAACAATTTTAAGAATTTCAGATAATGAATATCTAGACTTTTTGTTTCAATAACGGTGATATATTTTATAATGGTAATATTTAACAAATGTATTCACAGACTATGGTAATAGCGCGATACTGTTTAAAATGATGTCACTAAATGCCCTTAGACTTCGTAATATAATGCTAATTGAAAGTGTCCATGTTTTCTGTGCCAAAGGTGGCAATGCTAATCTAGATAGGAAAACAAGTCTCTTTGCCCTTATCTCCCCACCTATCATCACTTATTCTTTCACACAAAAACATATATTTTAATTCCTTCCATTTATAAAAATAAAACAAATATTTGAACAATATCAAGATAGTGTGGAAAAGGTAGAAATGTATAAATACTTGAAAAACACTTGCAAATAATACACTTCCCTCTATTTTTCTACAGGATATCATTTTTCAAAACAGAATTTGCGAGGATAGAGTATCCAAGTGTAAAAACAAACATGCGGCCTTCTGTTGCCATGATGACTATTTTGAAAGAGAAAAATGTTTCCACAACCTGCAAAACAATCCACCACTTCTGCTACCATCAATGGGGGACCATTTAAACTATGAGGAGGAATGCCTTGCCTGGGTCACTGATAAGCATGGATTTATAGAAAGGTCAAAGCATACAATTAAGGTTTTCTAACATTGCAGAAATCTATCTTGTGTCATTGGTTTATAACAATTGCAATTTTTTATTGCTTGGACAACTATAAGCGTCTTCTTCAGACGCATTTCAGATGGGAAAGGTATGACTGTTTCTTTATATTTTTATGAGTAAGTAACTTAGGTTTTTGTCCAGTAGACTTAATTATATACATTATTAGACAGAAATTATCACTTTAGTGTTAAGCAGGGAATATACGATGCTATTGGTGCTATCACAGTTTTTATTATAAATAGATCGTAACTTGTGATTTCATTTGTCAACCATAGAAATTGTATTGGTGAATTTTAATTTAAACACTCATGGATGCCATGAAATGTCAGTCTGAGGCAGCATTATTTAATCTGTTTCTTGTCCTGAAGTTCTTTCCTGTCTCATAGTAACATAGTAATTTTGGTTGAAAAAAGACCCAAGTCCATCAAGTTCAATTCATCTACCTAGCCTTTCTGCTTTTGATCCTATTACTAGGTTACTATGAGAAGGAAGAGAACTTCAAGGGACTTTTGGATTTTGCCACTTAAGGGGTGAAATCCTTCTTGACTTAATAATGCAGCCAGAATCCCCTTTGGATGAAGAAGCTCTAAAATATTAATGTTTTAGTCCTTTATTGTCTATTAAATATTCCCTCTCCCAGGTTGTTTCAGGGGCAGCAGTGGCACAGGCAGGCTGTTTTAGGGGCAGAGGTCTAGCATGTCAATGTCTGGCTTAGCGTACAATGTCTGGCTCAGGGTATAGTGATGGCGGTACAGCGTAACTTCCATCAATGTCTGGCTCAGTATACACTGATAGGAGTTATGCTGTACCATATCGGTTCAGTAAGTGTTATTTATTCAAACTTATTTAATTTATTTAAGTTAATAATTTATTTTTTTCAGATTCCTATTTTTTTCCAGTTTACATACAGTTTACAAATGTGTGAAATAAATATTCTTGCCAACATTCATTTTTTTTTGTGTGTGGGGGTCACATACAGGAAATTCTCTGGATGGCAAATACTCTAGGTATGCCCCTCTTACTAGTAAATATACTAATTCACATGTAAACTAGTTTTTAATGTTTAATAAAAACTATGATTGAGAATTTTTTTTCCTTTTATTTGCCAACCTGCCCCACAGTTATGCATATCTGCCCCCAGGCTTGTCACTCTGCCCCCCAGACTTGCCCCCCAGACTTGCCCCCCCATGCTCCAGACTCTAGTGGAGGCAGCTGATGGAAGTCTGCGCGATGCATGTAGACAACCTCTGCTGCTGTCCAGCATTTCCGGCGGGGCTTCTACGATGGAGCGCGGAAGGTCATGTCAAGCTAGTGCTGCAGGGGATCTGGATCTTATAGTCAGACCTCTATATAGGACGAGGGGTATTTTTCAGAGCATTTGCTCTGAAAAAACCTTGTTTTATATTCGAGCAAATACAGTAAAATTTCTTTTTTTATGTACTGCATATTCCCACGATGCATAATTCAGATAAAGTCAGCTATCAATGAAAAGTTGAACTTCTGCTAAAAAAACCCAATATATAGTTTTCCATGGATAAAGTCAAAACTTTTCCCAGGGACCATGGTTAAATGAAATGCTCTAACTTAATTTTTGGTATAAAAAATGTTTTTTAATGCCCTGTACTGACTTCAGAAGCTGTTGACTTTTTAATGTATTTATATGTATATATATATATATATATATATATATATATATACATGTACCCAGCACCAGAATAAATTATTTTTCACTGATATGTTTTAATGATATGCTTTATAGTTACCTGCATGGATTTGGAAGACGATTGACAAAGTTCACACCTTCATTGACAACTGATATATTTAATTCATTTTTAATTATTTACATGAAGTGCTGTGACCAATCGGAGGACATACATTTGTGTTTTTCTGAAGAGGTAAGTGTATGTATGGTATGGTACCTTTTTTCCCTGAGTTACATTGCACACATTTATTCACTGACTCCATGCAGGGGGTCATTAACTGAAACACTGCAGATCCTACCCAGACGTCTCTGTGTCTAGTTGACAACTAGATCAAGAACAGCTGATCTAAAATACTCCCCAGTCAACAGGGGAGTTCTAACACACACTCGCATACACATTCACATACACTCTCTGACACCATACACTAAAACACACTCACTCTTTACACATTTCCAAATTGGCATACAAAAAATCCTGTTGTTTTTTTTCAATGATTTTGTACTGTAATATAACTAATCTACTAAATCTGATTTTAATTTCCCATGCAAAAAGGACCCCCCATGAATTGGACAAAAATTAAGCAAAAAGCTCTGAATTTTTGTCCGACATTAGTGGGTAGACATTTACCTATGAATAATGTGCATGTCACCTCTTAAAAAGTGTTAACAGAGTATTATACATGACCTTTCACTGAAATAACCATAGTAATAGCTTTAATTTATCACATAGCCTAACATTATAAATACATATATTCTTATATTCTAACTTTCTCTTTTGGTTGCACACAAAATGAAGACACATCACTCTTTGTCATGTTCTTATAATTTCCTGGAAATGTATATAGTTTGTATAATAAAACTTAATTTTTCTCCTAATACACATGTCAAGGTCTTAATTTTCAGAACTATAAGATATAAATGATCCCATTTTGTAATAAAGGTATTAATTATTTTTGTTTGTTTAACCCAGTCTGCAAACTCAATCATTGAATACATTTATACGGATGGCTTCTACTTAAATGTACACATCCATTTTAAATGCTGTCTTTTTACTGAATTTGTTGATTTTACTTTGTTTGCAGAAAAGCAAGTTCTTTAAAAGCATGACATCTAAAATACGACTGGGCAACACCATGTGTCTTATAAATAAACATTGGGAAGGAGGACTCAGGTAACAATATTTTTACAATATACTAGAAAATGTGTTTTGCCATACTTAATATAGTAAGCTTACATCCATAGTACAAATACCTGTTTGCTGTTCCTCTTTGTCTAAACCACAACCCTCTCTTAAAGTTTGTGGTTAAAACCAAAGGTACATCTTGTGTTCCTGTTCCTGTGTAAAAAAATTTAACTTCGTTGCCCTGTTGATACAAGCATTACTTCTATCAACAAGTGAAATAATAACTTCTGTAATGTTTTTAAACATAATTTACACTCAAGTCTATAGATGCCAGTATTCCCTATCTGGTCCTCTTCTTATGAAGGAACTATGCCTACCTGATCTGGGATTAATGGGGTGTAGTTAAAAGCAGGTGTTTGCCACTGAAGCATTGTATTAGTCGAAACCAACACAAGCCTCAAAACAGTAAACTGTTATATGGAACCAATGGATACGGCGAATGAGGTTGTCATAGGTGAAAAGTCTGCATAGTACTAAAATAAAACCTCAATAAGCATTAAAGCCAATTTAGTTGAGTTGGCCTAAGCAACCCATCTGCTAACTTGACCTTTCAAGAGACTGCTAACAATTTATAATTGTTTTCTTTTCTAATGTTTTTTTTTTCAAGAGCACTGATATTTTATGCAAAGGTGAAACCTAGCGATTCAATGGAAAAAGCCTTGGACTTTGATAGAAAGTATATGACACTTACTTCTAAGTGCTGTGAACCAGGATCTTTGACTTCAGATTGCTTTAAATCATGGGTAATGGCATTCAAGTCTGATTAATTCATAAAGAAAACATATAAAGCATCTAAAAAGGACACTCCTATTAACCCTTCTACTGCCCCCTTGGACCATTAGTCCACTTTTTTGTCACCCGTCTCAAAATCCTGATTATGAATTTGTTTTATCTACATTCGCGTTTACAGCCTATCCTAATCTCTTCAAAATAAAATGCCCAATAGGATCTTACAAAAACTTAAAGCAACTAAAGCAACTTAGTTTTACCCCCTTTGATGAAAATGTACAGCTGGAAAGATGTTTCACATTCACCCAAAGCATAGAGCTTGTATGAATTACAAACACCTTAAACATTTTGATAAGACAAATGAGAGGTCTCATATTTACCCAGGAAATTCCATAAATCATTTTCTGTGACAGTATAGGTCCAACTTAGCCCCACTCCAGGTGAGTAAATACAAACTTTAAGGTATCTTTTTAGCCCTACGTTACTCAGCAGTTGACCTATGTATAATATCTATAAATGCTGGAGCACATAATTCACATTTAAATTGAATTCAAGACAATAGTGTCATACTGCCCAGCATCTGGACAGAACATGAAGATAATGTTACATTTCAGCTGCATGTCATGATGTCTTGTGATGTAATATGACTTTTCACTTATATATCCCCAAGACAATTGAAGACACGACAGGCAGTTTGTAATATTGGTCAGGACAGCCAGAAAAGCAAAAGTCCTGTTGTTTGGGCATGTCATGACTGCATTAGGACATTTGCCACCTATGCAGAGTGATAGAACATGTATCAGTGGTCAATTCCGACTAATTGAATTATATAATATAAATAAAACATTACAGACATGATTTTTTGGCTTGCAGACATGTTTTTTTGGCTTGCAGACTCAACATGTGAAAAGTACCAATAATATTGCATGTTTTTCTATTTTTTCCTTTGCAGTCTGACATTCTCTTGTCTCACATTTGTTTCTCAATGGAGAGTAGTTTGCAAAAGGACTGCTGCCTTAAAAGTTACCCAGAAAGAGACCTATGCCTCACTGAAATAGCATACCAGGAATCACAAACTATATCACGTCAGTCTTTGGAACCAAATGAAGTATGTCAGCTTAGTAGAAACTCCAAACTAGGGACTTGGTAAGTTGATTCTGTGAGAAGCACACATTTGCAAAGCCACACTAGCATGGGTGATACAGATTAGTAAGGGGTTTTACCAAGACTTTGCATGTGATCCTGACATGTTCATGGCTAGTTATTTAACCGTTTAAAATGTTAAGGTACAGTGGAGATTTTTATTTGCACTATTCAATTTACAATTTCTGCCTCCTCTTTTCACATTATTGAGGATTTTAGGACCATAACAGACTGTTATACACTCATACACAGCAAACATTCTGAACTCTTAGAAAAAATGGACATCAGTGAACTGTTCAATGTTCCTCTAACCACTTGTGAGATATGAAGTAATGTCGATAGGAAAAGAAAGAACTTACTAGATTGCGGTTACCAGATAGAGAGGCACTGGAACGCTCTCCGGTGTAAGACTGGATGAGAACCAAGGAGGTAAATTAAGACTTCTATTAAGGCAGAATTTCTAACTGTAAACTTTAAAGAAAAAACGTTACCTTCATTGCTTTAAGCATAACTAATTGAATTTAGCAAAAACTACCTACCGTATTTTGTATTTTCTATGTTGGTGTTTCTAATACATTTATTATTTTAATCTGCAAATGTAATTACATGTCTTTTTTAAGTATAAGGAACTGTAAAATGTCAAAATGTTGTAGGCTCACTGAAATTATCAATCCACTTTTCTTGAACATATAAACCAAACAGAGCCTGAAACTTAGTGGCAGAATGGTTCAACAAAATAGTATTCTTTTTGCATTACCTGTAGATGTAAAAATAGCAGAAGATACTCTTATGTCCAATAGTAATTTTGAATGTAACAATACATACCAGGGGCATGATATAAAAAATAACATTCCATCACAATTGCAATGATTGACAAACAAAAAGCACACAATGTAGGTTGTTTTAATCAATGAATTTAGTTATGTTAAATTAGGTTATGGTGATATTCCGTCTTACTTTATATCTGTATTAAAAGCAGGAAGCATGTTTCTTCAAATACTCTATAAATTACTTTAGGATTATTTATTATTATGTATTTATTTTTACCATTTTCATAGGATTGCCTATGAATATTCTAGAAGAAACCCACATGGCACCATCAGATCTCATCTTGCATTTGCTACTGAACTGACTGAGTCAACTGTCTCCTGCTGTGCTAAGGATAATTCAAGCTTGTGTCTCACTAGCTTTTATGAACATTTCCCTGTATAAATAGTTTGCATAGTAATTGATCTAATCATCCATATAATATATAACTACAAATATAAAAAACAACTCACAAAATATTGTTTTGTATTATTTACCTTTAAATACATGGTAACATCAGATTAGCAATCAGTGGAATTTCCATTTTTACAGTACAGTCAACCACTGTTATTCTGCACATAACAAAGCACAACATTTAAGGACTGTTGCAATTAAGCGAGAAGGACTTATGTTTCTGTTTTTAGCAGTGGAAGTGATTGTCTCTCTGTTTTGGTTCTAGCAACACCTATCCAGAATGTACTATGCATTGTCATGTTGGAGGGTTGGAGGAAAGAATGCTTGTAAAACAAAGAAAGGCTAGGGGAGACGCAATGTCCCCTCTGGTTGGCCTGATTAAAAGATTTTGGAAACAACTAAAGCTTTTCTGCATGTTTTATAGCAATTGTACAAATAGCAACTCAGAGCAGGCTGGACCGCAGGGGGCAATTCGTGCATATGTATAAAAATCATCATCACAGCTGGTTGGGGAAAAGGTGGCACATGCAAGCTGTTAGAGGGCATTGAAAACTGGGGACAAACATGGCACAAACTGTTTGGGGGCACTGACAAGCTGGTTGGGGAAAAAGTGGCACAGAAAAGCTTCAAACACTGATCTCCTGAAGGATTCCCTTCATTCAGTGAAATGCAAGGATATAATAATAATCGTCGCAGCTGATTGGGGAAAAAGTAGCACATGCAAGCTGTTAGAGGTCATTGAAAACTGTTTGGTGACAAACATGCCACAGACAAGCTGGTTGGGGAAAAGATGGCACAGACAAGCTGTTTGTGGACAGAGATGGCACTGATAAGCTGTTTAGGAGTAAAGGTGAGAGGTGAATACTTTAAGGTCAGTGGTTCTTTAATAACATATGTGCAGCCAATGGCTGGGTATGGTTGGCCATCCATGGGTGCTGGAACAAGGTAAGTATGGGGCACTGTTGGCCAGCAGCCCACTGAGTACCTGCTCAATGTGCCAGATGGCCAGTCTCGGCCTGCCAATAGCACAGCAGGCTATGTGGGCCATCAAGACTAAAGGGATGGAGCAAAAACTCTTTCAGAAACACTCTACAAAACAGAGAGCGACTGTATTGTGGGGGCAGTAAAGTACTGGACTTTGACTGGGCCTCTCCAACACCTTTTCTTTTTCAGCCATTCTGTTGTATGTTTGCTGGTTTGCTTGGGACCATTGTCCTGTTGCATGACTCGATTTTGGCCAAGCCATCTGTCGGGCAGATGGTATCACATTTGACTCTAGAATACTTTGGTACACAGAGTAGTTCATGGCAGACTCAATGACTAGAAGATTCCCAGGTTCTGTGGCTGCAAAACAAGTCCAAAACATCAACCCTCACCACCGTGCTTGACAGTTAGTATGAGGTTTTTGTGCTGATATGCTGTGTTTGGTTTTCGCCAAACATGGTGCTATGTATTATGGCCAAACATCTCCACTTTGGTCTTGTCTGCCCAAATTTCATTGTTCCGGAAGTATCGTGGTTTGTTCAGATGAAACTTTGCAAACCTTTGCCATGTTCTTATTTTAGAGAGAAGTGTCTTTCTCCTGGCAACCCTTCCAAGCAAACCATACCTGTTCAGTCCTTTTCTAATTGTACTGTCATTAACGTTAACATTTAACATGCTAACTGAGGCCTATAAAGTCTGAGATGTAACTCTTGATTTTTTTGCAATTCATCTGAGCATTGCATGGTCTGACATTGCTGGGACGTCCACTACTGGAGATGGTTTTATAACCCTTCCCATGTTGATGGGCAGGAACAATTGCGTCTCTAAGATCATTGCTAAAGTCTTTACTTGAATGCTCCAGATCAGGCTGTTATTGCTGATGATCAACTAATCAAGGGCATTTGTTTTTCATATATGGCTTCTGCATTTTGGCATTCTTTTTGTTGTAATATGTCATGTGTAGTTTTTCATCTGAGGTTGTATTTACTTAATTTTTAGACCTGCCAAAGAACAGATGGTTATTATTATGTCCTGATATGTAAAAACCATATAATTAAAATAGGGTGTACTTTCTTTTCCACATGACTGTATTTAGTTACAAATGTATTAAATTCAGCAGAGTAGGTGGAACAGCGTCTTTAACAGGTTTTGTTGAAATGCCTTAGGGTCAGCAAAATTTGGATTCTGGATAACTTTGTTCCGTTTAATATTAGGTCATGATGTCCTGTGAAAAATCAGGTCAAGTTGTTTTGTAATCTGCTTCCCAATTGCTCTATCCAAATTGTTGTTATTTTTGGAAAAATAGAAAAAAAAATGCATATTCAAAAATAAAATTTTTGTGCAGTGCATTTACTTTTATTATTATTATAAAGTACCTTTTTTGTTTGGCAAATACATCAATTAATTAAAACAATATTTATTACAAACAGTTAGGACTGCTTTTTTCATTAAAAGACCCAGAATAGTAAGTAAACAGTATTTTTTTACTAATTTTGTTAATGAGTTACAGATAAAAAAAAAAGAAAAGAAAAAAAGAGTGGATGGCATGGCTAATGTGTATCAGATAAATTAAAAAATTCAACCCCTTCTCATTATTTAATTCAAGAAGAGATGATGAAGTTGTTTTTTGTCGTTTTAATTCTCAGTTTGGGGACAGAATTTATACTATCTGACAAGTCCTTCGATAACTTGGAGTGGTATAGAAATATCAGTAAGTGAACATTCGTATTTTAATTTGACAGAATGTGTTGTTATTAGTCTTATACCTAGTGCATGTCATTTAATGTTAACATCATATTATAGACAGAAATATTATAGCATTAAGAGAGTAATAGCAGTTTCCTAAAATTTCTCTATTCTTCAGTTACTATTACAACTTTAAAATGTGAATCCTGCACCTTCAGTATACTTAAAATATGATATGATTGTCATCTAAGTTACAATAATAAACAAACACAATCTGCTTTAACTAACACACAAATTATTGTATTGTT
This sequence comes from Spea multiplicata, assembly GCA_009364415.1. Taxonomy (NCBI): domain Eukaryota; kingdom Metazoa; phylum Chordata; class Amphibia; order Anura; family Pelobatidae; genus Spea; species Spea multiplicata. Next base: position 5,662 of record VKOC01022614.1, on the reverse strand, counting down.
CTTTTCCATATTGGATACATTATTTAAACATTCACAGTGTGGGCAACAAAATGTATCACTTCAACAAAATCTAATTGGAGTCAGGAGATAGCAAACCTGGATGGGTGGTGTGTTTTAAAACATTGACATAAAGAAAACCCTGATTTTTAGTTTGGTATTCTCAAGAAGCATCTGCTGATGTGATCCATTAGAAGACCTACAACCAAAAAATGTTGATGTGAATAAAGCTGGAAAGGGTTACAAAGTAATCTGAAAGAGTTTTCATATTCATCAGTCCATGGTTAGACACATTATTTATAAATGGAGATGATGTAGTACTGTGGCAACTCTCCCTAGATGACTCCAGGTCACACTGCTCCACGGGGTTAAAAAATCATATGACTTAATAAACCATATGACTCATAAACTATATGATTGAAGAAATCATTGGGACTGGTTAATGTGACTCTTCATGTGTATGCCCCATGTCGCGGTCTCGGCCCTCAGACCTCCACCACAGGTGGGCAGAGTTCCTGCCGCCAGTACGGGAGGCAGGGGGTTAATACTGGGGGTCCCGCTACGGGTGAGCAAAGTGCTTCCCATTTTTGCAGGGATCCCCAGAAGAGGAAATTACCTGTCTTCTCTGTGCTGAAAGCAGGAACACGGAGAGCGTGGCTAATGATGAACAGCTGGAGGTGTGGCCGTGACATCTTCGAGGGAGAGGGGCCTTGGGCAGGCGCCAGATTTAAAAAGCCGGAAGTCCTTCTCTCAGGCACCCTGTTGTGGTCCAATATTTGGTAGCGTTGCCTGTGTTCCTGATCTTCATTATTTTGACCATTTGCCAGCCTGACTACACTTTTGCGATTCTGTACCTCTGCTTGGATTATTTGTGTACCAGTTCGGCCGCTCTGACTTCCCGCTTAGTGTTTTGACCCTTGGCTTGAATGACTACCTGCTTCGTGTACCGACCCAGCTATCCTGACCCTCCCGTTCGAGTTAACCTTTCAGTGGTGAGTTGCCTGTGTTTATTCCGCCTGGAGCTGTGTCGTCACCTTGCCTTTACTCTCAGTACCTTTATTTACCTGCCCGCACTAGGGTCTCCTTACTGTTGGGATCAAGTCCTGGCTGCCTTCTACTAAGAACCCCTCTCTTGGTAGCGGTATAATGGGCAGAAGAACTTCCGCAGTGAGTGCCTTCAGTGTGGGTGGACGTGACACCATATAGCACAGGGATGAAGTCTGTCACGGAAGCTTCCGTGCCCTGTGCTCCTGGAGGGCCTGGGGGCCAGCCTCCTCACTACAGACTATGAGTACTGTGCTTGGAAGGGGTTCTGTTTTTGGGAGGTGGGTACAAGAGATACCTAGGGATTACTTCTTCCCCCTGGTACAGAGTGTCATTTTTCCCCAATTACCAGAGACTCTAAAGACTGTGGAGCTCGAACATGGATTTGGGGGGGGTTAAAATGTGGTGTGTTAATCTCCATCGGGTGAGGACTTACAGGACAGAGACCTCCATGGCCAGTTTTTGCACCAAGATCTGATATCCAGCCAGTTTCAGCCAGAAATCAAGGAACTGCCCTTGTTTACCATCTTTCTCACAGACTACAATAGCAACCCCCTACTGGGCTGAGGTGGGTCAAGTACAAACACTGCTCTGTGTGCAAAGGGGGGCCTGATTTGAACTATGTGTGGTTTGCTGTGACTATTGTATGTAAATTATCCCTTTGTATTGTTTAAATACTGGTGTGTTTTCACCTCAACATTGGTTCTGTCTAATGTGTGGGGTGGGCTGCTGTAATAACTCACTGTCATTTTCAAGACAGTACATCCACTGAATACCCTAAGCTGCCTTGACCATGGTTTGCCTTAAACCTGACCTCAACCTGCCTTGACTACGATCCAGTACCTGGCTTGACACAAAGTTGGTTCGGCCAGTTATTAAATCCAAGGGTTCACTTACTTTTTCAATCAGCACTGTGAATGTTTAATGGGTGTGTTCAATAAAGACATGAAAGAGTATCATTGTTTGTGTGTTATTAGTTTCTAGAATCTATACTTTTAGCTGTAGATCAGCAGAAAACCAGGTAAGTCCAAAGGGTTAATTTACTTCTTACCACCGTATATAGTATATGGCCAACCTTCCAAATTAATGAGTTTCAGTGTTTCAGCCACACCCTTTGCTATCTGTTGTATAAAATCAAGCACAAAGACCTTTCATTTACATAGATAAACAGTAGCAGTAGAATGGGTCATACTGAAGTGGTACTGTCTTAGGATGCCACCACAAGTCAGTTCTCCACCCTGCTAGTTCTACCCCAGTCTGCTCTAAGTGTCATTATTGTGAAGTGGAAGTGCCTAGATTTAATTAATTAACAGCTCAGCCACAAAGTGGTAAACCATGTACGCCCACAGAGTGGTGCTGAGGCACATAGTGTGTAAAAAAAATTCTGTCCTCTGTAGCGTTACTCACTACATAGTTCCAAAATGCCTCTGAAAGCAACATCAGTACATGCACTGTGCACTGTACACAGAGTAGTTCTAGAAATGGGCTCCCCTGGCTGAGCAGCCTCCCATACACATAATAATTTAGTATATGCCTTCTATGTTTTGTAAGTATACTAAAAAATATTCCAGTTTTCTATTTTTGATGAGGCATAATCATGTTTCCATTACCTACAAAGGTACAAAAAATGTGGGATGTGAGCTTACATACAACGTGCAAGCAGTGTTCCAGACCAAGTAAGTCTATCCCCTGCATGGTTCTGCTGTATAAAAGTGCATTCAATTGATTTCCATGTAGTTTGTACTACGTGCCCAACTTTGTAGTTCTGAGAGAGACATGCACATCCGTAACAAGCTTTTTCCCTTAGGATGAAAGCCAATATTTAAAGTGAGGGATAAGACAGCACTAGATCTAAAGCACGCAATGTGTTTAACTGTTTATTGCTACTAACAATATACATTTCAAGGGTTGCCTATCTATTTAGAGAATAGATAATCCATGAGATATATCTGTGTAATGTAACTATGAGATCATTAAAATGTTTGGATTTTAGAAGTTTAGAAGAGCTTTGTTGGAAGGCAATTTATGCCAATATCTTAATAGATGGTTCAGGTATAAAACCGCTAACAAATGCATGGAAAGTATTTTGTTGCGTCAGCCTACCGAATGGCTGTACACTGTATCTGAATCTGTGCTGTTGCTAATATTCTATATGGAGAGATAGTATTGGTTTGGCTGTTTGGGGCAGTTGACTGTCGCTTTAAATCCACATTTTTATGTAATATGGCATATGTATTACAACCATACAATAAAGAAAACAAAATTCATAGCCAGGTTTTTAAAGGGTACATATACTGTATAACCAATAGATGGCATTGTTACCTTATGTTACACACACTTATATATATATATATATATTTACTGGTTTGGGAGTCCTAGGTAAATTCAATAAGCAAATATGTTGGCAGCAGCCTGAATGCTCTAATGTTGACCTTGAGCTATACACAGAAGCATCAGGTTCCATTTGCATGGGGCCATATTTTCAGGGTCAATGGTGTTCTCAGGCATGGCCGGCTATTTGGTTGGGATCTGACTGGTGTTGTAACCTTGCTTTTTTTTAGTTATTTCCCTTTACTGTGGCTGCTGAGCTGTGGGACCCGATATTATCTGAGAAGTGTGTGGTATTCAGGACAGATAATATGAGTGTTATATTATAATAATAATAATAATAATAATATTACGTTATATGATGCTTCGTTGTCTGGAATTCAATATTTGGGTTGGGGCATGACACTTCCCTGGTGTGGCAAATGTAATCGTGGATGCATTATCTTGCAGTGCTTCATAGGGGCCGCACTGCAGGCAGCAACTAGAAGGGCTACCCTTTCCGCACTCAGATCTCCAACCTGCTGGGTGGCCTCAGGAATAAACTGGTGCTACAATTTTGTTACTAGCTGAAGCAGAGGAGGCCATAGGGCATAAAAACTCTCGTTTGTGGGTGATCTGTCAGAACTGCCAGCTTCTGGGGTTTCGGTGCCTACAAAGAAACCCAATTTTGTGATTTGCAAGCTAGACAAAGCCTGGAATAAAGTTCCTGCTCAGAGATGTCCTCGTTTACCCTGTTACATCAACTTGTGTGCTTTGATAGTTATAAAAAACTGTTATTCAGGGTTACGTTCTCCATAACATTCTATGGGGTTTTATGTAGTGGTGAAGTGGTGACCCCAGGGGCGTAACTAGACGCCTCAGGACCCGGGTGCGAGAATCTGTTAAGGGCCCCCGCACCCCCTCACCCCCCAAAAAAAACATGATTTTTACCCAACAATTTTTTTTCAACAAATTCAATTTACATATTGAATCATATCTGTAAAAAAATCAAAGAAAAAGGGGCGCATGTACAAAGGGCATAATCCAGGGGTGTCCAAGTTTTTTCTGCAGTGGGCCACTTCATCAGAATTGTATACCTGCGCGGGCCGCACTCATTTTTCACTGTGACAAAAAATATGGCCTTTAATAAAATATGCAGATTAAAATAAAGTAAAATGACACAAAACCTTTACTATTCCTCTCACTTATTTTCTGGGCCTAGAAAGTTTTGCGACTACAAATTCAGGATTCCCTAGATTTATTCTAGGGATGAACTAAAATGAAAATTCTGGACCAAAACATTCAGGGTTCACTTAGCCAAAACCGAAAATGACCCCCACCTTTAAAAATAATAATAAAAACTCACATTTTTAATAAAAGTAGGTAACACACAATTGGACAAAATTAGCAATATGACTTGGCATGATAGGAGTGTGATTGCTAACAGCAATCACACTCCTATCATGCCAAGTCAGCCAGTACATGGTGAAACCTGGCCAGCTGCCCCCCTTGTGTAGTGATGCTGCCAGCAGTATGGGGTCTGCACTTACAGCCACCCTGTACCAGCATGTACTGGCTGACTTGGCATGATAGGAGTGTAATTGCTAACAGCAATCACAGTCCCATAATGCCTAGGTTCCAGCATTTACTGGATGGATGTGTAAGTGCTGGAACCTAGGCATGATGGGACTGTGGCTACTGTTAGCAATCACACTCCTATCATGCCAAGTCAGCCAGCACATGCTGGTACAGGGTGGCTGTAAGTGATGTGCAGACCCCATACTGCTGGCAGCATCACTACACAAGGGGGGCAGCTAGCTGGTTTCAGCATGTACTGGCTGACTTGGCATGATAGGAGTGTGATTGCTAACAGCAATCACAGTCCCATCATGCCTAGGTTCCAGCACTTACACACCCATGCTATCACACACACTCAATCATTCATATAACCATTCATTCACAGATTCACTCCCTCAATCACACACACTCATTCAAACACCCTCCCCACCCCCTTACCTGCACTGCAGCTCCTCGATGCCGCTCACAGACTTCAGCAGGGGGGCGGCCTCCCCCTGCCTTCTCTGCTAAAGCACAGAGGAAGTAGGATGTCACGTGAACTCCGCTTCCTCTGTGCAGTCCAGAAGACCCTCCCACAAGTAAGTAGCAGGGCTTGAGGTGCGGCTAGCGTAAGATCGGTTGCCCTGGCTGCCGATCTTACGCGGGCTGCACCTCTCGTCCCTGCCTTATTTAAAAAAAAAACGGAAAAAAGATTTCGGGGGGCCCCTTGGCTTGGGCCCCCCTGCCGCCGGGGCCC